>JAFLJL010018359.1:15000-20000 GCA_018398815.1 Conus ventricosus | reverse complement strand
CGTGCCGCCGTAGAATGTCAATATGAAAATTTCCTGCCCTCCCCCTCGGGAAGTGCTACCGCGGGCTTCTTTGTCACTTCAGCCTTTTTTATGCCACCCTTTAATATGACCTTTCATTTTTTTTTTTTAACCTATGACTTGGGGAACCCAACAGGGAGTGTATGGCGGGGTGGGCTATATATCAAACCATAAACGGCCAAGTGGTTGTTAGCTGGGTTGAAATTCAGTTTAAATTTGTCAACAGTCGGGCGGGCACTCTTACTTACTTTTCATTATTAGTTTGTTAGTTAAATTGCTTCACGGTTGGTTTTGGTTGGGTTTGGTGTTGGGTTGTTGGGTAGATTCATCCCGTTGGGCAGTTAGTCAATTTTTTTTTTGTTTCATTATCAGTCAGTTGCTTACAACAACACACACACACACACACACACACACACACACACACAACACACCACACACACACACACACAACACACACACACACCACTCACACACACACACACACACAACACACACACACACACACACACACACACACACAACACACACACACAACACAACACACACAACACATACAACACACACACACACCACCACACCCCACACAACAACACACAACCACACAACACACACACACACACACACACACACACACACACACACACACACACAACATACACACCACGCCGCACGCACGCACGCACGCAGCACCAGCACACACCACACACACACCACACACACACACACACACACACCACCCACATACACACACCCACACCACACCAAACCCCACACACACACAACACACACACAAAACACCACACCACACACACAACACACAACACACCCACACACAACACACACAACACACACACACACACACACACACAACCCCACACACACACACAACACACACACAAAAACACAACACACCACACACAAAAAACAACACCACACACCACACACCACACACACACACACACACACACACCACAACATACACACACACCCCACACACACACACAAAACACACACCACCACACACACACACAACACACACACACACACACACAACTACAAACACACACACAACACACACCCCAAAACACCCACACCACACACACCAACAACCACAACACAACACACACACACACACACAACACACACACACACACAACACACAACAACACACCACACACACAACAAACACCCCAAAACCACAACACACACACCACACACACACACACACAAACACAAAACACACACACACACACAACACACCACACACACACAACACACACACACAAAACCCCAAAACACACACACACACAAAAACACACACACCACACACAACACACACACACACACACACACAACCCCACACACACACACACACAACACACACCCACACACACAAAAACACACACACACACACACACAACAACACACACAACACACAACACACACACACACACACACCAAAAACCACAACAACACACACACACACCACCAACACACACACACACACAACACACACACACCCCAAAAAACCACACACACAACCACACACACCCCACACACACACACACACCACCCCAACACACACACACCACAAACAAAAACACACACACACCACAAAACACACACACACACACACAACACACCACACACACACACACAACACCACACAACACACAAAACACAACACAACACACACAAACACCCCACCACAAACACACACCACACAAACCCCCGCCACCACACCCCACACACACACAAAACCCCGGGCGAGGGGCACCCCCAGAAGGGCAGGGTCAGGGGACCACCCACATTCACGGGTTTCCACCAGGAAACAACGCCTTAAATGGGCACGAAAAGCAAGTATGTGGTGTGGGGTGTGTGTGTGGGTGTGGTGTGTTGGGGTGTGGTGTGTGTGTGTGTGTGTGGTGTTGCTGCGTGCGTGCGTGCGTGCTGATGTGTGTGTTTCGTGCGGCGTGTGTGATGGGTGTTTCGCGCTCGGCGTGCGTGCTGCCTTTTTGGGGGATGCGTGCGTCGTGTGTGCTCGTAGTGTAAATGTGTCCAAGACCCTGCAGGATCAAACCACTGACGCTGACGCCACGTGGAACCTACCACTGAGCCAAAAAACCCAGTTTTTATCTGAAAAGTGCAGGACATCTTTACCAGTTCCCTGTTTTTAGGTGAATTTTCCCCCCCCCCCCCCCCCCCCACCCCCCCCCCCCCCCCGCATCAAAGAAAAACGTTTACGTGGTCGTACATTTTTATTTATCGTCGTCGCGCGGATTATGTTGTGTGTGTGTTGGTTGTGTGGTGTGTGTGGGTGTGGTGTGGTGTGTGTGTGTGTGTGTGTGTGTGGCGTGCGCGGCGTGCGGCGTGCGTGCGTGCGTTGTCGTGTGTGGTTGTGTGTGCTTCTTCATTCTGCTTTTCTTTATCTTTGGGAAGACTTCACATTCAGTGCTTCCCCCCCCCCCCCCTCCCCCCCCCCCCCCCCCCCCTAAACAAAAACACACCTTTCCTTCCGGGCCCTTAACGAAACGGTATTCAAGGCACGTCCCCCCCCCCCCCGCACACCACCCCCCCCCTGATCCCACTTCTCACCTGGAGCCCCCCCCCCCCCCCCCCACCCCGCCCGCCACCTCCACCCCCCACCCACCCCCACTCTCGCTAGGCCATAAACATGAAATGGGAACGTAAAACAAACAAAAAAAAAAGAACCTTGAGTTACAATTAAACTAGCTGATTTTCTTTTCTTATCATTCGTTTTCAGGGATGAAAATCACCCCACACCCCCACACACCCCCACAGGGTACACAGACATCACGCGTCAGTCACGCTTGAAGGTCTTCCAAAGGTGTCAATCAGACGAACTACAGCTTGGAAAGACGCTCTAGGGCAACACGGAGTTGGTTTCAGTTTTCTTTTTTTTTTCATCTTTTCTTGTGGGTGTGTTTTTAGATGCTTCTTCTTTTTTATGTTGAATGAGGGGTTTTCCTAGATCTTGTTGCTTTTTTGTTGTTGTTGTGTTTTTTGTTGTTGTTGTTGTTTGTTGTTGTTGTTGTTTTGTTGAGGGGTGAGCAGATGAAGGATAGGGTAGGGCGTGGGTGGGTGTTATGGGGCGTTGGGCAAATTGTGAGTGGTGTGTTGGTTTGTTTCGTTTGTGTGGTGTGTGTGTGTGTGTGTGTGTTGGTGTTGTGGTTGGTGTGGGGTGTGTGTGTGGGGGTGTGTGTTTTAAACTGGTAAAATGCTTGTGCACAAGTGTCCGTGTTCTCTCTCTCTCTCTCTCTCTCCTCCCTCTCTCCTCTCTCTCTCTCTCTCTTCTCTCTCCTCTCTCTCTCTCTCTCCTTCCTTTCTTTTTTTCTTTCTTTCTTTTTTTTTATAAAGAAAGGACGTGAAGTCATACAAGAAAACGTTTTGTTTCCTGTGTGACCATCTCGTCCAGCGCATAGATAGCACATAGTGACAGCAAAAAAAAATTTTGTTTTTTAAAAATGAAAACGCTAAATACCTCTAACCCCTCCCACCCCGATTCCCCCATCCCCTCGCCCTGACGTTTAAACTGCGTCCGGGAGGTAACGTGCAGGGGTGAATGACCGGTGTCAAATGGCCTTGACTAAACCATGTCCTTTTAACCCTTTTTTCTGTCTAATTCTGTGGGTCCCCTACCAGCTCCCTCCTCCCCCATCCCCTCCCTCACCTACCAGCCCTTACACTTCCCTTCCCTGCTTAGCATTCCTCCTCCCCATCCCTCCCTCACCTACCAGCCCTTACCCTTCCCCTCCCTGCTTAGCATTCCTCCACCCCATCCCCTCCCTCACCTACCAGCCCTTACCCTTCCCCTCCCTGCTTAGCATTCCTCCACCCCATCCCCTCCCTCACCTACCAGCCCTTACCCTTCCCCTCCCTGCTTATCATTCCTCCTCCCCATCCCATCCCTCACCTACCAGCCCTGACCCTTCCCCTCCCTGCTTATCATTCCTCCTCCCCATCCCCTCCCTTACCTACCACCCTTCCCCTTCCCCTCCCTGCTTAGCATTCCTCCACCCCATCCCACCCACCTCTCCTGTCCCCACCCTATCGCCTACCTTCATCTCCCACCCCCACAACAACACACACACACACACACACACACACACACAACACACACACACAAAACACACACACACACACACAAACAAAAACACACACACAACACACACACACACACACACACAAAACACACACTCACACAACACACCACAGAGGGAAAATTCAGACGCAGCTCAAGCGCCGCATTATTGTCATTTCTAAATCAATTCGTTATAAGGCCACCCGCCGGGGGAACCACTGCGCTGCTGTCTGATGACATCGCTGAGGGTCCGTGGAGCCTACACCGATCCAGCGCACGCAGGACACCACGTACCAAGCCCCTCACAAGCGACAGTCAGTGGTGGGGCCGCCAAGCCAGCCAACCTGATTGTGTGCCCCTCTCCGGAGGAGGCCACCATCGGTGTCTGTCCAACGACAGTCGCTGTGAACTCGCCGATGCTGGCGACCTGGACACGACTTCACCAAGGGCTTGCTTGGACGTGGACAGGAAATCGGAACTGAGGTCACCACGAGAGCACAGCATACACGGCCACAAAATGTGAGACTTGTTATCATCATTGCTGTTATTATCATTGGTATCATCATTAGTAGTAGTAGTATAACTATTATCATTGTTATTATTGTTATTATTGTTATTACTATCATTATTATTATTATTTTTATCACCATTATTATTATCATTATTGTTGTTGCTGTGACTATTTATTATTATTATATTATTATTATTATGTTATTATTATTATATCATCATCATTACAATTATTATTGTATTATCATCATCATCATTTTTCATGTATTTATTTTTATTCATTTACGTATCTCTCTTCTTCTCTTCTTCTTCTTCTTCTTCTTCTTACTTCTTCTCTCTTCTGTCTTCTTTACCACGAGAGACACGGCAC
>JAFLJL010018359.1:0-10000 GCA_018398815.1 Conus ventricosus | reverse complement strand
TATATATATATATTCGATTGCCATCCCGAATGCAGACAGCAAAATAGTCTCTAAGACAATCAGCACAATGTTGAACTGGCGTCGGCAGGTCATGTTGGGGAAATCTGCAAGGGAACTAAATCGTGTGATTAGAGCTCGCGTTTAAACGAGAGTGGCCCTTCCGTTTCCATGGGACACAGGCCACTGTGGGCGTACCGGAAACAAGATTGGCCCATTGTTCAGCTGAACGGTTCAGTGAGAGAGTGAGAACGACAACACATGGCTATCGTAACGGGGCGGCTGTAATGCATACAGTCCATATCCCGATCGCTGTCATTATCGTGTGCTTGAAATTCAACATTTTGACTCTCTAGATCTGTTTGCTTGACCTATGAATTAACGGAGAAAAAGGTAACTCTCTGCTCGCAATGGAAAGGTAACTCTCTGCTCGCATGCTCGCAATGGAAAGGTAACTCTCTGCTCGCAATGGAAAGGCAACTCTCTGCTCGCAATGGAAAGGTAACTCTCTGCTCGCAATGGAAAGACAGGCGTTATCCTCCCCTGGTGTCCCTCCGGGGCAGATCTTCTTTTTTGAAAACTCGTAATCATTTATTGCAATCAGTGAACTGGCCGGGTTTTTTTTGTGGATAGCCGTAATATAGGACTGACAGTTAGTCTTCAGAGACGAGGCTGACAGTTAGTCTTCAGAGACGAAGCTGACAGTTAGTCTTCAGAGACGAAGCTGACAGTTAGTCTTCAGAGACGAAGCTTCTCCTAACCCCACCCCCATCCCCACCCCCAAAAACCTCTTCTACCCCGTCCCCTTCTCGCCAAGCGTTTCGACCCTGAACTGCTTAAACTCTGAAGGGGCCAGTGCTTCCAGGCCATGGCTGCTATAGATGCCCTTCCGCTGTCATATATATATGTTTGGCGCTGCAACGAATCGAACCTGCACCCCATAGACGGTTGGACGTCTCAAACAAGGTACCTTTTCTTTCCCTTTTTTTTCCCTTTTTTTTCCTTCTCTTTTCTCTATTTCATGGGCGTCTTACCCACATCACTATTGGACACTCATTCCAAGCTGGGAAATGTAGCCTCTTAAAGTTCACTTTTGCTCCTCCTCCACCAGCTAGAACTCTTTTAAAGTGCCTCTGCCATGGCTTTTAGCATCCTGTTCCTCTTCGTACCAAAAATCGGCAGTTGTTTCATGAGATCATATGCTGATAAGCCTACCCACCCCCACCCCCCACCCCCAACCTCCCCTTCCTTACTCAAACCTGAATGATGAGGACTTTGGCGGGAAGTCAGATTGCCTCAAGCTGCTGGCTATGCTGGCATACTTCTGTGTCTGGTGTACGCTAGCTTGTTCCATTCTGCTTTCGTATGGCACTGTGAGCTCACTCAGAATCATTTGGGTTTGTGTTGTTGTGTTGTTGTTGTTGTTGTTGTTGTTGTTTTGTTGTTGTTGTTGTTGTTGTTTTAATGAATCGGAGCGGAGTATTACAGCCAGTCACATGCCGCTTTCACTGTTGATCTGTGGATGGGTTTCCTATTCTGGGAGGTCCGCCCTGCACTTTCCAAAACCACACCCTGACCTGTCCCGCCACAGCCCCGACATCGGCAATCCACTGGGAGCACTCCATGTCAAGTCGTAATGAGGCAACCCACCAGAGATGACACTGCACAGCTGCCGTGTCGCTTCGGAGGTGTTTAGTGGTGACTGATCCAACATATGCAGGACACTACTTACTAAGCCCCCCCCCCCCCCCCCTCGTCCCTACTGGCGTTCTTCTGACGGAGGGGTCACCGCATCGTCCAACGACACTCCCCATCCGGCGACCCCGACAGAACCAAAGTAAAAGTATGGACGTGCAGAGGTAATCAAAACTAAAATCACATTGAAAGCAGGGAATGGGGGCCTCAGAAGTCGATATTTTTTGCACGCTGATCGATGTAGGCGGGGAATGATGAAGATGATGCCAGGGTTTTCCATTCTGGTCTGAGACTGCATGACCAGGTTGTACTGCAAGTTTATTTTCATAATCCCGGCGTCAACCAGGCCCGTGAAATACACACACACAACACACACACACACATCACACACACACACACACACACACACACACACACACACACAACACATCTGCAGTCAGGAAATATGAGCAAAACTCTCAGAGACGCACTCATTAAGTGGATGAAACTCGACTATATGTGGTCCCAGTCTTCCCAGCTGAGCGCATAGAAACTCTACTCTGGGTTGGAGCCAGACGGGCCAGAACAAATCCTACAAAAAAAAAAAAAATGGCTCTTATGGGAATCGAACCAACGACCTTCAACCGGAGTCGGCGACGCTAAACCACTTCGCCACGTCGGCTGGTGCAGCTGAATGTTTTTTGTTTTGTTTGTTTGTTGTTTGTTTTAGGTAAAGGGGGGAGGGGATTTGAACATGAAAGATATAAAACTGCATGTTCATCTCTTAATGGTCGTTGCTGTTGTTGTTGTTTATTGAAAATGACTTGCCGCGACAGTGAGCCAAATTTACTCGACTGAGTCCAGTTGGTCCCTGTTCACTGATGTCAGGAAGGAGCCAAACTGTTGCAATAGTTTTGCCATTAATTTTGTTGTTATCACAAATGTAGACAGGGTATTGACCCTCGTTTTAAACAAGGAAGATGTTCCTCGAACTCTGTGAAAACCAGTCTCCACACTGCACTGAGAACACACGGGCACCGACTGGCTCCATCTGCCATAGAGATTGTATTCCCTCTCTCTCTCTCTCTCTCTCTCTCTCTCTCTCTCTCTCTCTCTCTCTCTCCTCTCTCTCTCTCTCTCTTCAAAGCGCAAGACGACACCGACAAGCTCCATTCTCCCATATACATTGTATTGTTTTCTCTCTGTGTCTGTTGTCTGTCTGTCTGTCTCTCTCTCTCTCTCTCTCTCTCTCTCTCCTCTCATCTCTCTCTCTCTCTCTCTCTCACACACACACACACACACACACACACACACACACCGCCACAACGATCACGGCAGGCTCGTCACTACCATCGCCGTTACCTCAGCTACAAACCCAACCTACTACCCCACCCAACCCCCCAAACCCCACCCCCCCACCTCGCGCCTATTCATATCATCCTATCTCCGCCCAAACCTAACAGGATGGGACAAGGGCAGAGAGGTAACAATGAGTTATTCGTCACCATGGTAACAGACACTTGCTCATCGGCAATGCCGGATGGATGGCTGGTCACTATCCGGATCGGGAAGAGAACCACAGGTATTTGGTGATCAAAGTCATTTTTGACGCTATAACTTAACTGGTTGTGAAATCGAAGTCGTATGGACCCCCATCCTTCCACCCCCCCCCCCCCTCCCTCTCTCTCTCTCTCTCTCTCTCTCTCTCTCTCTCTCTCTCTCTCTCTCTCTCTCTCCTCTCTCTCTCCTCTCTCTCTCTCTCTTCTCTCTCCTCTCTCATCTCTCTCTCTCTCTCTCTCTCTCTCTTGGGCTTCTTCTAAAATCATCTCACTCTCTTCTCCTCTCCTCTCTCTCTCTTCTCCTCTCTCTCTCTCTCTCAGATTGAGACATATCTGACTAAAAATCTCAATGTTTGATGAATCGTTTTCTGATCTGAACTGTTATCAATATGCTCTACCTCTCTCTCTCTCTCTCTCTCTCTCTCTCTCTCTCCCCTCTTCCTTAATGCATACACACAAATGATGTGTATGCATGTATTCGTGTGTGCGAGTATGCTACAACATGTTAATTCAATATGCACTACTCTCTCTCTCTCTCTCTCTCTCTCTCTCTTTGTGTCGTTTTTTAAATTATTTCTGCGACGAATATCATTGTCACGTCACGTGTTTCCCTGCCCCAATCCAATCTTACACGAGCAGAATGGAGTGATCATTAAACCACTCCGACCCTCTCTCTCTCTCTCTCTCTCTCTCGTCTGTCTGTCTGTCTCCTCATCTCCTTAATACATATACACAAAATGATTTCTATTCATGTATTCGTGTTGTGCGAGTACGCTACAACATGTTAATTCAATATGCACTACTCTTCTCTCTCTCTCTCTCTCTCTTCTCTCTCTCTCTTTCCCACCCTCTCTCTCTCCTCTCTCTCTCTCTCTCTCTCTTACTCTCTCTCTCCTCTCTCACTCTCTTTCTCTAATCTCCACCCCCTTGAAAATCAGGTCAGAGATCAATGAAACACAAAAAGGCCAGAGGTTAGAAATGGACAGGTATCTCGCTCACGAGACACACTGTCCCGGTCAGTGACTTTATATCACCGGGTCAGTCGCCCTTCAAACAGTGTGACAGCTTGGCAACGTGCTGACGGTAGGATGTCCTCGACAGCCACTGCTGACCGGGGCCGATGGCCTGCGACAGTCCTTGACCTGTGAGGGGTCAACAGGCAGACGGTCATCGACATCGGGGTGGACCAAAAGAAAGAGAGCGACAGAGAGAAACGTGATCAGCATTTCGACAGAAGTGAGAGGAACGTCCTGTTGGCGTGATGTCCTTATTGAGAACAGGGTGTCCCAGACCGACGTCTGTAGTTTGGGTGGCAGGACGCCCGGTCGTTGGCAGGTGTCTTAGGCTTGGTTCCAGACGGGTGGGGGGGGGGGGGAGGGGGGGGAGGATGTCGTGTCTTGTTCTGGTTGTCGTCCTAGACTGTAGTCCGGGCCCTCTTCTCTCTTCCAGCTGAACTGGTGTCCAGCACTTGGTTCTGGTTCCGAGCGACCCGGTGTCCACACTGGTTCTGGTTCCGAGCGAACCGGGTCCACTCTGTGTACTGGTCTGATGACTGTTGGCGTCGGTACCTCTTCGCCTCAAACCCCCCCCCCCCCCCCCCCCCCCCCCCCCACGATTCCGCAGATGTTAAGACTTTTGTGTGTGTTTGGGCGGAGGGGTACCCATGAAACCAAGGTAAAGGTGTCGAGGTTAAGACGTTTTGTACCCGCTCATGTCATTGTCACAGCACGCTTGTGACCATTCAGATGTCGATGATGTTACTTGTTAACCGAACCCCACTGCAATCAGACCTGATTCAGATCTTAAATCGTTCGCACACATCATTACATCTGAGAAGCGTGACTTTTTTTCTCACTGACAGCCATATAATATTTCCTGAGAAATCAGTCGAAATGCTGAAAAAGTCCCTTCCTCGCAAGGTTAAAGAAAGTGGATAGAATCCTGGATCCGCCCACGTATCCGGATCCGCAGCAAACTTAAACAGGCTCGTTCTTGGCCCACCTTCCACAATTCCCCAGCCCGAACACGATTTAGCGTGTCAATTTACTGGCCTTGCGGCAATGATTTTATGATTGTGATGCATCAGTGATTTTACTGCTCGCTCTCTCTCTCTCTCTCTCTCTCTCTCTCTCTCTTCTCTTCTGTCTGTCTGTCTCTCTCTGTCTGTCTGTCTTTCTCACATACATACACACACGCGCACATGCACACTCATACACGCACACACACGCACACACACACTTACGCACGCACGCACGCACGCGCGCGCGCGCGCGCGCACGCGCACAACACACACACACACACACACACACACACACACACACACACACACACACACACCTACGCACGCACACGCGTGCGCGGCACGCGCGCACACACACACACACACACACACAGTCGCACACGCGCCACACACGCGCACACGCAGGCACGCACACACCTGGCCAGTCGGACGTCAAACACGTAACGAGAGATGTGTTGACCGATACCAACAAAGGCCTTGAAGGACAACTTCATGATGTAAGATACAGAAGCAGTCAAACTTGTAGAGATGCATGACACCGCCCCACCCCCCCCCCCCCCCCCCCCCCATCCCCACCCCCACCCTCCCTGAAACCAAACTACCTCAGAATGGATCAGAAATACAAACACAGATTTAAAAAAAAAAATTAAACAAAAAATGCTAGGAAAAGCCGGTAACACACCTAAAAAAGTGCACGAAAACAAACAAGCAGACACACCAACAACAGAATAATAAACACAGATATCCCCACACTTCCAGGCTTTTGTGAACAACAGCTGTTCGGATGGAAACGGCAATTAGTCCATGTGACACAACCCAACAATCCATCTTTGAGCGTTTCACGTTTTGCAGGTTCCTGTGGTTTATTGGGAAACACTCCAGCAGCATCACATCTCCCATGTGAGTGGCAGCAGATCATCATCACTGCAGTTTGCCTGATTGTGTCTATTGATTTAGTGATTGACAGCATGCAGACCACCGTTTGTGTGCCTTCTGCAATAACTCTCATGCACGGCCACGCCTTTTCTTTCATGAAAATGTGTGTGTGTTTATGTAACATGTAATAATATTTTTTTTTAAAAACTCACATTTATGATATTTTTGCTGGGGTTCGTGTGCGTGTTGTGTGTGTGTGTGTGTGTGTGTGTGTGTGTGTGTGTGTGTGTGACATTCATTCATAAGCTCGGTTCATTTTCATTAAGAAAATGACGCAATCGATACATGACGTCCATTCGCTCTGCGCTGGATTAATATTTCTATGTCCAAACGACAAAACTAATTGTTAGTTTTTGCTTCACGGCAGTACGTTTATAATTTCAAGCGTCATGCAGACTTGCATTTGTATTAATAATAAAATGATTTACAATTGTAGGGCATCGAAAACCGTCGTACTGACCAATCGCGGCTGTCCAAAGTGGCAGTAGTGTCTCTGTCCGCGCATGTGCGGTAGATAGTGACCGTTGAATCCTGCCATCTTTGATCAGCCCGGAGGTCGTGGAATTGGCTCCGTAGAAAAGGTCCAATTATTTGAAGAGCAAGAAACCTTTTGAAGGTATCAGTCTAGGCCGGACTGAAGGGATACCACAGAGCATTCGACAACATCCACAACTTTTTTCGGGGAAAGCTGAACGAGTCTCATCGTTCCGTGGTCGAGTCGAAAACTGTGGCTACAAGAAGTCTATGTTGAGGTAAATGGATCGAAATCATTTTTTCGTATAGAGCAACAAAATCTATTTCAATATAATCGCATTAAGGCACATTTACCAGTTCAATAATATTTTGTGCGCGCGATCATTTAATATACTCTGAATTAAATATTTCAGGTTTACCGGTCAACACGTATGATTGATCGTAGAGCTGTCATTTTCATCTGTTTGCTCTCATCATATCGTGTTGCCATGTACTAATCCATACTATGTAAATTCAATTTCAGCTCACCGTTGTATGCAACCATATTTAGAGGATGTGATATTTGTGTGAATGCAGATTTATTATTTAAAGAATCGTAAACGAGTTCAAGTTATGAACGAAGCATTTTCGTGGATCTAAGTGATCTGTATAACATGAAGATTGACGCCATTTGATTTAATCCATTCAAGGATTGAATGTAATTATAATTCATCAAGCACTAAGCCTTGGCGAATAACTCAGTCAAGGCAGATTGGAATATTCATGTATGCTTTCCTTCTTTGTTAACGAGTTGTATCGTAAAGCAATTTTTGAAGGAAATCAATTGTAAATGATAGAGCAAGCTAGTGCAATTGTAAAGTGTGTCTAGAGCGTGTAGTGAGTGGAATAGTGATGTGCACTATAGTGCAAGATCTAAGACAATTGTTATCTTGCAGGTTTTTCTTTCGTACTTTCTTCTTCCTTTGACGACCACCCAGTTCATCACTGCATCTTTATTCTCCATCTGCGTCACACATCTCTATTCTGCTGCATTCTTCGTGAGAGGAACGTGCTGGTGTGTCAACCTTATCGGAACCCGGAGGTGGACTCTAAGCGTCAACGGAACTCCGGAACGCCACAGGATCCGTGAAGCTGAGTGCAAATTATTCTAACACATCCCTCCATACTCAAGCACGCTACAACACACTCAGACATTTTTTTTTTTGTATTTTTTTTTTCTTGTGTATGACTATATTCTGCGTGCACTCTCCGGAAGATATATTTTTGTAGCACAAGCGAACAGTTATTTGTGCTACTGCAAGAAGCGGAGAGGAGAAGGACAGAGACTTTGTTGTTATTAGTATATGTGCATGATTTATTTCTTTTGTGTGTGATTCATTTCATAGGCAACAAACGGACATCAACATACAAAGCAACCATACGACATATTCACCGCAGATCATCATCATCTTTATTCATACTTAATTAAATTCAGTTGTTGAATCAAAGATCAAACCTCTTGATTACATCTGTGGGAAGAAAGTGAAGGGTGTGGACGAAAGCTTGACTTTCCTACTACGGTCTATCGTTCTTGCCTGAGCACTCAACCATCATTTATGAATGGGGTCTTATTAAAAACGTCACAGTGTGTGTGTGTGTGTGTGTGTGTGTGTGTGTGTGTGTGTGTGTGTGTGTGTGTGTGTGTGTTGGGGGGGGGGGGGGTCCTTTTCGGAGAACTTTCCTTTACATATCCTCTAAGAGGTTAGGAAAGATAAACATCGATTTGTACAACTTGAAAAAAAAATGACGAGAGAGTCATTAGCATCACAAATGGAGTGGGTTTTATCCTCCATTGGAGAGGACATCGGTACACATTGTGCCGAAGGTCGGTTACATACAACAAGTAGAAAGGATCAGTACAACGATTAATCAGTGAAAAAAATCCGGTAAATGCAACAGCCATTAAGGACTGGCTGGATGACAAAAGCGCTTCTAAAATCAACCTGAGGTCACACACACACACACACACACACACACACACACACACACACACACACACACACACACACACACACACAGAGAGAGAGAGAGAGAGGAGGAGAGAGAGAGAGAGAGAGAGAGAGAGAGAGAGAGAGAGAGAGAGAGAGAATTGAACAATGGATGCAACCATGTAAGAAAACCATAACCATTAAGGATTGGACGAGTTGCTCCCGGTGTACACAAAGCAGATGAGTTGCTCCCCATATCTTCAAAATGCCATGCAGACTTCTGCATCCCTGCCCATTTTCAATATCAAGGCCAGGGTGCTGGGCAGTATCCGGAATGACCTTCAGTGACCCTGCCGACCTGAGCGGTCAGTCGTGAAGCGGCACGGCACAGGGATGACAAATGCTTACCTGGTGTGAATGGAAATCCGACGTTTCCACCGGGGTACATTTTGAGGTGGGTTTTCATTTTATCGTCAGCAAAAACTCCCGATAACTGTTTGCTAGCTTTCTTTAAAATTTATGATACTCTGAACCTAAGGCACGCAAAAGCAAATCTCTCTCTCTCTCTCTCTCTCTCTCTCTCTCTCTCTCTCTCTCTCTCTCTCTCTCTCTCTCAGAGACATAATGTCTGCCAGGCAGCCTCGGGTGAATCATTCATGACTGAGATAAACACAATCAGGAGGTGACCAGCGTGCAGACAAACATGGCTTGCTCTTGCTGCTGATGCTGCGACAGTTGATGCATCGTCAGTGCTGGAGGCTGTCCTTCATACTGTAGTTATATTTTTTTTAGATTCCAAGACTCGTTTCAGTGGCATGGAGGGAGGTGGGTGGGGGGGGGGGGGGGGGGGGGGGTGGGACAGGTTAATACAACCTGCTGCACACAGTCGGGTGAATGAGAGAATTTGTTGTTGTTTTTTTTCCCCCGCTTGTTTTCGTCCAGTAATGACTGTCTTCGCACTCCGGGTGCACAGTGAGTACTAAACGCGTCCTAATGAGAAAGTACTTGCCCTCCGGGTGCACAGTGAGCACTAAACGCGTCCTAATGAGAAAGTACTTGCCCTCCGGTGCACAGTGAGCACTAAACGCGTCCTATTGAGAAAGTACTTGCCCTCCGGGTGCACAGTGAGCACTAAACGCGTCCTAATGAGAAAGTACTTGCCCTCCGGGTGCACAGTGAGCACTAAACGCGTCCTAATGAGAAAGTACTTGCACATGTGCCGAACTCAAGGTGATCAAGGTGACCGAGGATAGGCGCTATATAAATACCCAATATAATAATAATAATAATAATCTTTTCTTCTTTTTTTTTTGCGTGTGTTGCAATCAAACCATTGACAGTATTGATCTTTTCATCCACATGTGTTTAGTCAA
>JAFLJL010018358.1:17500-20000 GCA_018398815.1 Conus ventricosus | reverse complement strand
GGCAGCCAGCCACAACGCAATGATGCACCATGCCACGTGAACGTTGTCAGCCACAACACACCATGCCACGTGAACGTTGTCAGCCACAACACACCATGCCACGTGAACGTTGTCAGCCACAACACACCATGCCACGTGAACGTTGTCAGCCACAACACCGTGATACACCATGCCACGTGAACGTTGTCAGCCACAACACAATGATGCACCATGCCACGTGAACGTTGTCAGCCACACCGTGATGCACCATGCCACGTGAACGTTGTCAGCCACAACGCAATGATGCACCATGCCACGTGAACGTTGTCAGCCACAACACCGTGATGCACCATGCCACGTGAACGTTGTCAGCCACAACACCGTGATGCACCATGCCACGTGAACGTTGTCAGCCACGGACAGAGGGCAGGCACAGACAGGTACTTTGTTTGTTAGAATAAGACAGAGATAGGCCTGGACTCCAAGGAGACAGAAAGAAGAGAGAGAGAGAGAGAGAGAGAGAGAGAGAGAGAGAGAGAGAGAGAGAGAGAGAGAGAGAGAGAGAAGATTATGGTTGGTGATGAGTGGCGAAGAAGGGGTGGGGTGGGGTGAAAGATGGATAGAGAGGAGAGAAACGTAAAGGGAGATGAGAGACATAGATATCCACGGAAAGAGGTACAGAGGGGCTGGAAGAGAGCGACAGAGGGAGAGAGAGAGAGAGAGAGAGAGAGAGATACAGACAGACAGACAGACAGACAGAGACAGATACAGACAGACAGTCAGACAGAGGTACACATACAGAGAAAGAGAGGAAGACAGTGGCAGATGGACAAAACTAGAGACTCAGAGAGAGAGAGAGAGAGAGAGAGAGAGAGAGAGAGAGAGAGAGAGAGAGAGAGAGAGAGAGGGGGGGGGGATGGGAACAGAAGAGAAACACTGAAACATACATGCACAGACAGGCAGAGAGGCAGACAGGATAGACAGAACTACATGGACAGACAGACAGGATAGACAGAACTACATGGACAGACAGACAGGATAGACAGAACTACATGGACAGACAGACAGGATAGACAGAACTACATGGACAGACAGACAGGACAGGATTTTGTGCGTACCCATATAACCTGAGAGAAACGATGTGTGGTGGAAGGGATGTTAGCCAGATGGAATTACAGCCCCCCCTCACGTTGAAAGCTCCCCGCCACCTCGCTCAGATCCGCTCACACTGATCACATTGTGGACACCAAAATCTGTTTACCCGCTTGCCTTTTTTTCCCCTCCATTGACCAATCCATTAATGTCGCAGCTCAGTTCTTGCTCTGTGTCCCCCACCCCCCACCCCCACCCCCACCCCCTCCTCCCACTTCGAATTCCCCGGCAAAAGCTATTCTATTGTCAGAAACAAAAGCAATAGTTCTTCAAAGAGAAGAAAACAGTACACACAATCATAATCCCACTCTTCATGTTTCAAATCTTCGGCCTTGTGGCCTTCTTCAAGAGAAGCTTTGCAGTTGTCAAAGATGGAGATTACGTAGTTGTATTGGTTTTGTTGTTGTTGTTTTGTTTGTTTGGGTTTTTTTTTTTTTCTTCTCTGGAAAAAGGCCACGAGGCCGAAAATTTGAAATATGAAGAGTGGAATTGTGATTTTGTGTACTATTGTTGTCCTCGTCCTCTTTGTTGTTACATGATAAAGAGACAAAGGGAGCTATGGCACCGGCGTGTGCGGAAAGCAAGCTTCGTTGCTGTGTCTTTTCAGTCATGCCTAATGCAGGAGATGTGTTAATTATTATCAAGAGTACTTATATAGTACCTCTCCCCGGCCAGAGACCAAACTCTAAGCGCTTTACAATCCGCATTCTTGTTTGCGCAACGGGCTGCCTATCTGGGTAGGGCCGACTGAAGAGCTGCCTGCTGGCGCTTCATTCAGTCGTTTCCCGTGTCATTCAGTCAATGTCGTTCATTCAGTTTAACAACTCTTTCGTTTCGATTTTCACGCAGTGGGCATGTTATGTGTAACGTGTCATCCTTACCAACGGCCAAATTGGCCTTCTCTTCCGAAAGTACCTGATGGGGTTTTACGAGTGTGTGCACGATGTTATGCGTGCGTTCACACACGGAATCTCGGTTTATAGTTTCATTCGAAGGACTATTTGGGAAATGGAGTCAGTACTAATGTTAACTCCGAGGGGGAAAAAAACCTGCACCGAAACGGCCTTGCGGAGATTCGAACCCGTACCCCCAGAATCACCAAGACTGCGTAGGGGAAATCAACACAAGCTCCGCCAGCTGCAGTGCCGCACCGACTATCGTCAGGCCGCCTTCCTCCCCAACACCATCAGGGACTGGAACAATCTGCCGGAGGAGGTGGCTGGAGCCACCACTCTTGACACTTTCGTGTCAAGAGTTCACTGATCCCCTCTTCACCCTCCCCTCTCCCCTCCCCCATTAGACCCCCCCCCCTCTCCCCTACCCACCCCCCGATTTCCCTCCCGCTGCGCAGACCCAGTTGTTGTTAATA
>JAFLJL010018358.1:0-15000 GCA_018398815.1 Conus ventricosus | reverse complement strand
TGGGTATAAAGAAGAAAACAAACGGGAGTCCAGTACTGTGGGTATTAAGAAGAACAACAATCGGGAGTCCAGTACTGTGGGTATTAAGAACAACAAACGGGAGTCCAGTACTGTGGGCATTAAGAACAACGAACGGGAGTCCAGTACTGTGGGTATTAAGAAGAAAACAAACGGAGTCCAGTACTGTGGGTATTAAGAACAACGAACGGGAGTCCAGTACTGTGGGTATTAAGAACAACAAATGGGAGTCCAGTACTGTGGGTATTAAGAACAACGAACGGGAGTCCAGTACTGTGGGTATTAAGAAGAAAACAAACGGAGTCCAGTACTGTGGGTATTAAGAACAACAAACGGGAGTCCAGTACTGTGGGTGTTAAGAAGAACAAACGGGAGTCCAGTACTGTGGGTATTAAGAACAACGAACGGGAGTCCAGTACTGTGGGTATTAAGAACAACAAACGGGAGTCCAGTACTGTGGGTATTAAGAACAACAATCGGGAGTCCAGTACTGTGGGTATTAAGAAGAAAACGAACGGGAGTCCAGTACTGTGGTATTAAGAACAACGAACTGGAGTCCAGTACTGTGGGTATTAAGAAGAAAACAAACGGGAGTCCAGTACTGTGGGTATTAAGAACAACGAACGGGAGTCCAGTACTGTGGGTATTAAGAACAACAAACGGGAGTCCAGTACTGTGGGTATTAAGAACAACGAACGGGAGTCCAGTACTGTGGGTATTAAGAACAACAAACGGGAGTCCAGTACTGTGGGTATTAAGAACAACAAACGGGAGTCCAGTACTGTGGGTATTGAAAGGCAACAGTGTTGAAAAAAATGACGGAGATTGGACGAGGGTGTCTGACATTTTGTCACTCTAGCTATTAGGAAACTGACTGCAAAACCAGATGTTTAGCTATCTTTTAGAAAGCGAGTCACCGGAAATCTGAAGGGATGCCCGACAACTGTCATAATGTTTTTCAAATGTATTTCGTTATGTGTATGCAGTTTCTTATGTTTTGTCTCTTTTTTGTTGTGTGTTTGTTTGTTTTGATCTTTTCTTAAACCTCATTGTTGAAACTCATTTGCATTGCGTTATGTTTGCATGATGTTTAGTTTTGCGTCGTTGATGTGTGTCTGTAATAACGTTATGTGAGTGAACCTCATATCTCACACACAGTTTTTAAGAACAATTCGTAAGTAAATCGAGCATAACAGAGTGAAGTAGATCATTCTCGGGAGTGTACATTTTCGGCAGCCGCCATTTGATGGCCACCATGCCTGCTGAATAAGGCATTTGCATTGAAGCATGTGTTTGTGGGGAACAGTGCCCTGCCGTGACCAGTGTTCTCAAATTAGTATATGACCTGCTTGGGGAAACACATGATGAAAAAGCAGCATCCAAAGTGACCACTAAGTCACTGTCGCTGTTTAAAAGTGTTTTTGCTTGATAATGTGTTCTATACATTGTCCGAAAACCAGGTAGACCAATAGGGATATGATTTATTAGCGCCGGCAAACGAGCCTATCAAAAGCTGCTACACTCTTGGCCCACAGAGAGGGGTGGGCTGTGACACTGAGGAATTGGACCTGACGCTGCCACCTGAAGTGCAGCATGCTTTGATCAGACGGAAACAGGTCAGTTCCAGCGTATGGAGTTCCATCCAAAGTGCAGCATGCTTTGATCAGACGGAAACAGGTCAGTTCAAGCGTATGGAGTTCCATCCAAAGTGCAGCATGCTTTGATCAAACGGAAACAGGTCAGTTCAAGCGTATGGAGTTCCATCCAAAGTGCAGCATGCTTTGATCAGACGGAAACAGGTCAGTTCCAGCGTATGGAGTTCCATCCAAAGTGCAGCATGCTTTGATCAGACGGAAACAGGTCAGTTCAAGCGTATGGAGTTCCATCCAAAGTGCAGCATGCTTTGATCAGACGGAAACAGGTCAGTTCAAGCGTATGGAGTTCCATCCAAAGTGCAGCATGCTTTGATCAGACGGAAACAGGTCAGTTCCAGCGTATGGAGTTCCATCCAAAGTGCAGCATGCTTTGATCAGACGGAAACAGGTCAGTTCAAGCGTATGGAGTTCCATCCAAAGTGCAGCATGCTTTGATCAGACGGAAACAGGTCAGTTCAAGCGTATGGAGTTCCATCCAAAGTGCAGCATGCTTAGATCAGACGGAAACAGGTCAGTTCCAGCGTATGGAGTTCCATCCAAAGTGCAGCATGCTTTGATCAGACGGAAACAGGTCAGTTCAAGCGTATGGAGTTCCATCCAAAGTGCAGCATGCTTTGATCAGACGGAAACAGGTCAGTTCAAGCGTATGGAGTTCCATCCAAAGTGCAGCATGCTTTGATCAGATAGAAACAGGTCAGTTCAAGCGTATGGAGTTCCACCCAACTGATCGTCCTCCAGTGTGAGGCTCTCGCCATTGACGCTGAAGACGAATGGAAAGAGGATTTCTACCTCCCTCTGCTGGCTGTGGTGGTAACAAGGGCAGTCAAGGACAGTCCTCATGGAGGAGTTCGACGCCAAGATGGGAGTAGACAGCACTTTCCGCCTTCCCTCTTTACGCTGCCAAAAGGTGGAGACCTCAGCGACTGCCGCAACTGCTGGGGGATCACCCTCCTGTCAGTGTCTGTGTCAGTGTCTGACTTTCCACATCGTGGGCAGAAAGATTCTGTGAAAACTTCTCAGCCACTATGGAGTACCCCAAAGTTTATTTCCCTGATTCAAGCATCTCTCAAGACATGCCAAGCAGGCTTTCTCAAGCGAGCCAGGTATAAGTCATTTTAGGTCCAAAACCATGTGTGTCAAGTGTGTTTACTTCCGCCTTTCCTCTTTCTCCGAATCATCGACTGGATGATAAACGTCACCACAACAGGCAGGAACAATGGAATACATTAGACACTCTGGTTCAAGATCTGGACTTGCACTTCTCTTGCACAATTGCGACCAGGTGCAGAACAAGATCCCTTCCCCAGCAACAGCTTCAGCAGGGACAGTGCTCAGAGTCAGCAAGGGCAGTGTGGTAGTTATACATGGCGCACAGATCCAGACGTAATTACGAGGGAAAAAAAGGTACGTGCAGTTTTCATTGTGCAGAAAAACACATACCTGTGCCTCTAGGGGAAAAAAACATGGAACTTCAGTTCAAACGTCATAACATGCACCTTCAGTTCAAACGTCATAACATGCACCTTCAGTTCAAACGTCATAACATGCACCTTCAGTTCAAACGTCATAACATGCACCTTCAGTTCAAACGTCATAACATGCACCTTCAGTACAAACGTCATAACAAGGACCTTCAGTTCAAGCGTTAAATTGATCTATCTGTACGGCCTGAGACGTAGGGGAGACAACGTGATGCAGCATTTGATGCAGACATTCATTAGTACCTTTCTGAGGCGCGTGTTTACCATCGGGTGGCCAGACAACGTCAGCAGTGTTTACCATCAGGTGGCCAACGCCAGCATGTGTTTACCATCAAGTGGCCAGACAACGTCAGCAGTGTTTACCATCAGGTGGCCAGACAACGTCAGCAGTGTTTACCATCAGGAGACCTGACAACGTCAGCAGTTTTTACCATCAGGTGGCCAGACAACGTCAGCAGTGTTTACCACCAGGTGGTCAGACAACGTCAGCAGTGTTTACCATCAGGTGGCCAACGTCAGCAGTGTTTACCATCAGGTGGCCAGACAACGTCAGCAGTGTTTACCATCAGGTGGCCAAACAACGTCAGCAGTGTTTACCTTCCGGTGGCCAACGTCAGCAGTGTTTACCTTCAGGTGGCCAACGTCAGCAGTGTTTACCATCAGGTGGCTAACGTCAGCAGTGTTTACCTTCAGGTGGCCAACGTCAGCAGTGTTTACCATCAGGTGGCCAGACAACGTCAGCAGTGTTTACCATCAGGTGGCCAGACAACGTCAGCAGTGTTTACCATCAGGTGGTCAGACAACGTCAGCAGTGTTTACCATTAGTTGGCCGGACAACGTCAGCAGTGTTTACCATCAGGTGGCCAGACAACGTCAGCAGTGTTTACCATCAGGTGGTCAGACAACGTCAGCAGTGTTTACCATCAGGTGGTCAGACAACGTCAGCAGTGTTTACCATCAGGTGGCCAACGTCAGCAGTGTTTACCATCAGGTGGTCAGACAACGTCAGCAGTGTTTACCATCAGGTGGCCAGACAACGTCAGCAGTGTTTACCATCAGGTGGACAACATCAACAGTGTTTACCATCAGGTGGCTAACGTCAGCAGTGTTTGCCATCAGGTGGCCAGACAACGTCAGCAGTGTTTACCATCAGGTGGCTAACGTCGGCAGTGTTTACCATCAGGTGGCCAACGTCAGCAGTGTTTACCATCAGGTGGCCAACGTCAGCAGTGTTTACCATCAGGTGGTCAGACAACGTCAGCAGTGTTTACCATCAGGTGGCCAATTCAGCAGTGTTTACCATCAGGTGGTCAGACAACGTCAGCAGTGTTTACCATCAGGTGGCCAACGTCAGCAGTGTTTACCATCAGGTGGTCAGACAACGTCAGCAGCGTTTACCATCAGGTGGCCAGACAACGTCAGCAGTGTTTACCATCAGGTGGACAACATCAACAGTGTTTACCATCAGGTGGCTAACGTCAGCAATGTTTACCATCAGGTGGCCAGACAACGTCAGCAGTGTTTACCATCAGGTGGCTAACGTCGGCAGTGTTTACCATCAGGTGGCCAACGTCAGCAGTGTTTACCATCAGGTGGCCAACGTCAGCAGTGTTTACCATCAGGTGGTCAGACAACGTCAGCAGTGTTTACCATCAGGTGGCCAATGTCAGCAGTGTTTACCATCAGGTGGTCAGACAACGTCAGCAGTGTTTACCATCAGGTGGCCAACGTCAGCAGTGTTTACCATCAGGTGGTCAGACAACGTCAGCAGTGTTTACCACCAGGTGGCATGACAACGTCAGCAGTGTTTACCATCAGGTGGCCTGACAACGTCAGCAGTGTTTACCATCAGGTGGCCAGACAACGTCAGCCATGTTTTACCATCAGGTGGCCTGACAACGTCAGCAGTGTTTACCATCAGGTGGCCAGACAACGTCAGCAGTGGTTACCATCAGGTGGCCAGACAACGTCAGCAGTGTTTACCATCAGGTGGCCAGACAACGTCAGCAGTGTTTACCATCAGGTGGCCAGACAACGTCAGCAGTGTTTACCATCAGGTGGTCAGACAACGTCAGCCATGTTTACCATCAGGTGGTCAGACAACGTCAGCAGTGTTTACCATCAGGTGGTCAGACAATGTCAGCAGTGTTTACCATCAGGTGGTCAGACAACGTCAGCAGTGTTTACAACCAGGTGGCCAACGTCAGCAGTGTTGACCATCAGGTGGCCAGACAACGTCAGTCAGCGGTGTTTACCATCAGGTGGTCAGACAACGTCAGCAGTGTTTACCATCAGGTGGCCAACATCAGCAGTGTTTACCATCAGGTGGCCAGACAACGTCAGTCAGCGGTGTTTACCATCAGGTGGTCGGACAACGTCAGCAGTGTTTACCATCAGGTGGTCAGACAACGTCAGCAGTGTTTACCATCAGGTGGTCAGACAACGTCAGCAGTGTTTACCATCAGGTGGTCAGACAACGTCAGCAGTGTTTACCATCAGGTGGCCAATGTCAGCAGTGTTTAACATCAGGTGGTCAGACAACGTCAGCAGTGTTACCATCAGGTGGCCAACGTCAGCAGTGTTTACCATCAGGTGGTCAGACAACGTCAGCAGTGTTTACCATCAGGTGGCATGACAACGTCAGCATGTGTTTACCATCAGGTGGCCTGACAACGTCAGCAGTGTTTACCATCAGGTGGCCAGACAACGTCAGCCATGTTTACCATCAGGTGGCCTGACAACGTCAGCAGTGTTTACCATCAGGTGGCCAGACAAGGTCAGCAGTGGTTACCATCAGGTGGCCAGACAACGTCAGCAGTGTTTACAATCAGGTGGCCAGACAACGTCAGCAGTGTTTACCATCAGGTGGCCAGACAACGTCAGCAGTGTTTACCATCAGGTGTTCAGAGAACGTCAGCCATGTTTACCATCAGGTGGTCAGACAACGTCAGCAGTGTTTACCATCAGGTGGTCAGACAATGTCAGCAGTATTTACCATCAGGTGGTCAGACAACGTCAGCAGTGTTTACCATCAGGTGGCCAACGCCAGCAGTGTTTACCCTCAGGTGGCCAGACAACGTCAGCAGTGTTTACCATCAGGTGGCCAGACAACGTCAGCAGTGTTTACCATCAGGTGACCTGACAACGTCAGCAGTTTTTACCATCAGGTGGCCAGACAACGTCAGCAGTGTTTACCATCAGTGGTCAGACAACGTCAGCAGTGTTTACCATCAGGTGGCCAACGCCAGCAGTGTTTACCATCAGGTTGCCAGACAACGTCAGCAGTGTTTACCATCAGGTGGCCAGACAACGTCAGCAGTGTTTACCATCAGGTGACCTGACAACGTCAGCAGTTTTTACCATCAGGTGGCCAGACAACGTCAGCAGTGTTTACCACCAGGTGGTCAGACAACGTCAGCAGTGTTTACCATCAGGTGGCCAACGTCAGCAGTGTTTACCATCAGGTGGCCAAACAACGTCAGCAGTGTTTACCTTCCGGTGGCCAACGTCAGCAGTGTTTACCTTCAGGTGGCCAACGTCGGCAGTGTTTACCATCAGGGGGCTAACGTCAGCAGTGTTTACCTTCAGGTGGCCAACGTCAGCAGTGTTTACCATCAGGTGGCCAGACAACGTCAGCAGTGTTTACCATCAGGTGGCCAGACAACGTCAGCAGTGTTTACCATCAGGTGGTCAGACAACGTCAGCAGTGTTTACCATCAGGTGGCCAGACAACGTCAGCAGTGTTTACCATCAGGAGACCTGACAACGTCAGCAGCTTTTACCATCAGGTGGCCAGACAACGTCAGCAGTGTTTACCACCAGGTGGTCAGACAACGTCAGCAGTGTTTACCATCAGGTGGCCAACGTCAGCAGTGTTTACCATCAGGTGGCCAGACAACGTCAGCAGTGTTTACCATCAGGTGGCCAAACAACGTCAGCAGTGTTTACCTTCCGGTGGCCAACGTCAGCAGTGTTTACCTTCAGGTGGCCAACGTCAGCAGTGTTTACCATCAGGTGGCTAACGTCAGCAGTGTTTACCTTCAGGTGGCCAACGTCAGCAGTGTTTACCATCAGGTGGCCAGACAACGTCAGCAGTGTTTACCATCAGGTGGCCAGACAACGTCAGCAGTGTTTACCATCAGGTTGTCAGACAACGTCAGCAGTGTTTACCATTAGTTGGCCGGACAACGTCAGCAGTGTTTACCATCAGGTGGCCAGACAACGTCAGCAGTGTTTACCATCAGGTGGTCAGACAACGTCAGCAGTGTTTACCATCAGGTGGTCAGACAACGTCAGCAGTGTTTACCATCAGGTGGCCAACGTCAGCAGTGTTTACCATCAGGTGGTCAGACAACGTCAGCAGTGTTTACCATCAGGTGGCCAGACAACGTCAGCAGTGTTTACCATCAGGTGGACAACATCAACAGCGTTTACCATCAGGTGGCTAACGTCAGCAGTGTTTACCATCAGGTGGCCAGACAACGTCAGCAGTGTTTACCATCAGGTGGCTAACGTCGGCAGTGTTTACCATCAGGTGGCCAACGTCAGCAGTGTTTACCATCAGGTGGCCAACGTCAGCAGTGTTTACCATCAGGTGGTCAGACAACGTCAGCAGTGTTTACCATCAGGTGGCCAATGTCAGCAGTGTTTACCATCAGGTGGTCAGACAACGTCAGCAGTGTTTACCATCAGGTGGCCAACGTCAGCAGTGTTTACCATCAGGTGGTCAGACAACGTCAGCAGTGTTTACCATCAGGTGGCATGACAACGTCAGCAGTGTTTACCATCAGGTGGCCTGACAACGTCAGCAGTGTTTACCATCAGGTGGCCAGACAACGTCAGCCATGTTTACCATCAGGTGGCCTGACAACGTCAGCAGTGTTTACCATCAGGTGGCCAGACAACGTCAGAAGTGGTTACCATCAGGTGGCCAGACAACGTCAGCAGTGTTTACCATCAGGTGGCCAGACAACGTCAGCAGTGTTTACCATCAGGTGGCCAGACAACGTCAGCAGTGTTTACCATCAGGTGGTCAGACAACGTCAGCCATGTTTACCATCAGGTGGTCAGACAACGTCAGCAGTGTTTACCATCAGGTGGTCAGACAATGTCAGCAGTGTTTACCATCAGGTGGTCAGACAACGTCAGCAGTGTTTACAACCAGGTGGCCAACGTCAGCAGTGTTGACCATCAGGTGGCCAGACAACGTCAGTCAGCGGTGTTTACCATCAGGTGGTCAGACAACGTCAGCAGTGTTTACCATCAGGTGGCCAACATCAGCAGTGTTTACCATCAGGTGGCCAGACAACGTCAGTCAGCGGTGTTTACCATCAGGTGTCGGACAACGTCAGCAGTGTTTACCATCAGGTGGCCAGACAACGTCAGCAGTGTTTACCATCAGGTGGTCAGACAACGTCAGCAGTGTTTACCATCAGGTGGTCAGACAACGTCAGCAGTGTTTACCATCAGGTGGCCAATGTCAGCAGTGTTTACCATCAGGTGGTCAGACAACGTCAGCAGTGTTTACCATCAGGTGGCCAACGTCAGCAGTGTTTACCATCAGGTGGTCAGACAACGTCAGCAGTGTTTACCATCAGGTGGCATGACAACGTCAGCAGTGTTTACCATCAGGTGGCCTGACAACGTCAGCAGTGTTTACCATCAGGTGGCCAGACAACGTCAGCCATGTTTACCATCAGGTGGCCTGTCAACGTCAGCAGTGTTAACCATCAGGTGGCCAGACAAGGTCAGCAGTGGTTACCATCAGGTGGCCAGACAACGTCAGCAGTGTTTACCATCAGGTGGCCAGACAACGTCAGCAGTGTTTACCATCAGGTGGCCAGACAACGTCAGCAGTGTTTACCATCAGGTGGTCAGACAACGTCAGCCATGTTTACCATCAGGTGGTCAGACAACGTCAGCAGTGTTTACCATCAGGTGGTCAGACAATGTCAGCAGTGTTTACCATCAGGTGGTCAGACTACGTCAGCAGTGTTTACAACCAGGTGGCCAACGTCAGCAGTGTTGACCATCAGGTGGCCAGACAACGTCAGTCAGCGGTGTTTACCATCAGGTGGTCAGACAACGTCAGCAGTGTTTACCATCAGGTGGCCAACATCAGCAGTGTTTACCATCAGGTGGCCAGACAACGTCAGTCAGCGGTGTTTACCATCAGGTGGTCGGACAACGTCAGCAGTGTTTACCATCAGGTGGCCAGACAACGTCAGCAGTGTTTACCATCAGGTGGTCAGACAACGTCAGCCATGTTTACCATCAGGTGGTCAGACAACGTCAGCAGTGTTTACCATCAGGTGGCCATATATCGTCAGCCATGTTTACCATCAGGTGGTCAGACAACGTCAGCAGTGTTTACCATCAGGTGGCCAGACAACGTCAGCAGTGTTTACCATCAGGTGGTCAGACAATGTCAGCAGTGTTTACAACCAGGTGGCCAACGTCAGCAGTGTTTACCATCAGGTGGCCAGACAACGTCAGCAGTGTTTACCATCAAGTGGCCAATGTCAGCAGTGTTTACCATCAGGTGGCCAACGTCAGCAGTGTTTACCATCAGGTGGCCAAACAACGTCAGCAGTGTTTACCATCAGGTGGCCAACGTCAGCAGTGTTTACAGCCAGGTGGCCAGACAACGTCAGCAGTGTTTACCATCAGACGGCCAACGTCAGCAGTGTTTACCATCAGGTGGTCAGACAACGTCAGCAGTGTTTACCATCAGGTGGCCAGACAACGTCAGCAGTGTTTACCATCAGGTGGCCAGACAACGTCAGCAGTGTTTACCATCAGGTGGCCAACGTCAGCAGTGTTTACCATCAGGTGGCCAGACAACGTCAGCAGTGTTTACCATCAGGTGGCCAGACAACGTCAGCAGTGTTTACCATCAGGTGGCCAGACAACGTCAACAGTGTTTACCATCAGGTGGCCAGACAACGTCAACTGTGTTTACCATCAGGTGGTCAGACAACGTCAGCAGTGTTTACCATCAGGTGGTCAGACAACGACAGCCATGTTTACCATCAGGTGGCCTGACAACATCAGCAGTGTTTACCATCAGGTGGCCAACGTCTGCCGTGTTTACCATCAGGTGGTCAGACAACGTCAGCAGTGTTTGCCATCAGGTGGCCAGACAACGTCAGCAGTTTTGACCATCAGGTGGCCAGACAACGTCAGCAGTGTTTACCACCAGGTGGCCTGACAACGTCAGCAGTGTTTACCATCAGGTGGCCAACGTCTGCCGTGTTTACCATCAGGTGGTCAGACAACGTCAGCAGTGTTTACCGTCAGGTGGCCAGACAACGTCAGCAGTGTTTACCATCAGGTGGCCAGACAACGTCAGCAGTTTTTACCATCAGGTGGCCAGACAACGTCAGCAGTGTTTACCTACAGGTGGCCAACGTCAGCAGTGTTTACCATCAGGTGGTCAGACAACGTCAGCAGTGTTTACCATCAGGTGGCCAGACAACGTCAGCAGTGAGGAGCTGTGGCAAGGGACGGGACAGGAGCCAGTGACGGACAGACCCTGAGGAGGACGTGGGGCTGATAGGACACAGCCTCCAGAGGCCAGCATCCAACACTGACAGGACACAGCCTCCAGGGCCAGCATCCAACACTGACAGGACACAGCCTCCAGAAGCCAGCATCCAACACTGATATGACACAGCCTTCAGAGACCAGCATCCAGCACTGACAGGACACAGCCTCCAGAAGCCAGCATCCAACACTGATAGGACACAGCCTCCAGAAGCCAGCATCCAACACTGATAGGACACAGCCTCCAGAAGCCAGCATCCAACACTGATAGGACACAGCCTCCAGAAGCCAGCATCCAACACTGATAGGACACAGCCTCCAGAGGCCAGCATCCAACACTGATAGGACACAGCCTCCAGAGTCCAGCATCCAACACTGACAGGACACAGCCTCCAGAAGCCAGCATCCAACACTGAGAGGTCACAGCCTCCAGAAGCCAGCATCCAACACTGATAGGACACAGCCTTTAATAGCCAGCATCCAACACCACCCGTCAGGCTCAGACTTGAAGTCCGTAGTCGAGAAGGAAGAAGGGACGACCCAGAAAGTGCTAGCGCAGAGACACTGAGACAGTGCTGAAGAGGAATAAAACCAACACGACAGACGCAGAAATGACAGCGGAGTCGTCTGAAGAGTTGTCGTGGATGGTGTGCGCCCCCTTAAGGGCACCTGACCCATGTCAGTAAGCAGCACCGGCCATGGTTCCTTTCGACTGGGGACAGTATAACAATAACAATTCATATAGCAAGGCAAATCACATAACTAGGCAACAAAAATGCCGATAGATGAACACGCTAAACACACAGTGACTAAACTCATTGGATTCATTCATCTCAGCATTGCTTTTAAAGCCTTGCATAAATATACGCATCCTTTCTTTGATACTCTTTACGTTTTGACTCTGCGAGCAAAACATCTGAAGTGAGATGAGAGTGTTCGCTGTACTGCCGTAGAATATATTAGCCCATGACTACAGCGTAGAAAGTACTGCTCGTCTTTATTTCCTTTCTTTCATCAAGTCTTGGTTAGACTGAGCTGTTCCTGCATGCATGGCCTACAGCCATTCTTCTGGTATCAGCTCCGGCTCCTATTGACCAATCCGAGGTCTGTCTCCACTGTCTGCTGCCAGGATCAAGGACATGCATTACCAAAGTCTCAAGCATTAGTAGATCTGTACAGATGCACTACGATGTCTGTTATTCCCAATCGGAAACTGAAGTCTTTATGTGCCTATCAATACTTTGCGAAAGTTACTTTCTTTAAGAAAAAGGACATGTTCTTCAATGTTCTTTAAAATTAACATCTCCCTCTTTTCTGGATGTTTTAATGTCATTTTTGGCCATGGAATACCTGCCAATCTGTAACGAGTGGTATAAAAAGGCAGTTACATTTTCAAACCTTTCGTTTGTCCACACAAACACAGATAAGGTACGTAACGAAAACTGCCGCATGCCTGAAACCCCTCACTTTTCACCACCCCATGCCTGAAACCCCTCACTCTTCACCACCGCATGCCTGAAACCCCTCACTTTTCACCACCCCATGCCTGAAACCCCTCACTTTTCACCACCCCATGCCTGAAACCCCTCACTTTTCACCACCGCATGCCTGAAACCCCTCACTTTTCACCACCCCATGCCTGAAACCCCTCACTTTTCACCACCCCATGCCTGAAACCCCTCACTTTTCACCACCACCTCATGCCTGAAACCCCTCACTTTTCACCACCACCTCATGCCTGAAACCCCTCACTTTTCACCACCACCTCATGCCTGAAACCCCTCACTTTTCACCACCACCGCATGCCTGAAACCCCTCACTTTTCACCACCACCTCATGCCTGAAACCCCTCACTTTCCACCACCACCCCATGCCTGAAACCCCTCACTTTTCACCACCACCGCATGCCTGAAACCCTCACTTTTCACCACCCCATGCCTGAAACCCCTCACTTTTCATCACTACCTCATGCCTGAAACCCCTCATTTTTCACCACCGCATGCCTGAAACCCCTCACTTTTCACCACCCCATGCCTGAAACCCCTCACTTTTCACCATCACCCCATGCCTGAAACCCCTCACTTTTCACCACCCCATGCCTCAAACCCCTCACTTTTCACCACCACCGCATGCCTGAAACCCCTCACTTTTCACCACCACCCCATGCCTGAAAGCCCTCACTTTTCACCACCGCATGCCTGAAGCCCCTCACGTTTCAAACCGCATGCCTGAAACCCCTCACTTTTCACCACCCTATGCCTGAAACCCCTCACTTTTCACCACCACCCCATGCCTTAAACCCCTCACTTTTCACCACCACCCCATGCCTGAAACCCCTCACTTTTCACCACCGCATGCCTCAAACCCCTCACTTTTCACCACCCCATGCCTGAAACCCCTCACTTTTCACCACCCCATGCCTGAAACCCCTCACTTTCACCACCACCCCATGCCTGAAACCCTCACTTTTCACCACCCCATGCCTGAAGCCCCTCACTTTTCACCACCGCATGCCTGAAACCTCACTTTTCACCACCCCATGCCTGAAACCCCCTCACTTTTCACCACCACCCCATGCCTTAAACCCCTCACTTTTCACCACCACCCCATGCCTGAAACCCCTCACTTTTCACCACCCCATGCCTGAAACCCCTCACTTTTCACCACCCCATGCCTGAAACCCCTCATTTTTCACCACCACCCCATGCCTGAAACCCCTCACTTTTCACCACCCCATGCCTGAAACCCCTCACTTTTCACCACCGCATGCCTGAAGCCCCTCACTTTTCACCACCGCATGGCTGAAACCCCTCACTTTTCACCACCCATGCCCGAAACCCCTCACTTTTCACCACCGCATGCCTGAAACCCGTCACTTTTCACCACCTCATGCCTGAAACCCCTCACTTTTTACCACCGCATGCCTGAATCCCCTCACTTTTCACCACCGCATGCCTGAAACCCCTCACTTTTCACCACCACCCCATGCCTGAAACCCCTCACTTTTCACCACCCCATGCCTGAAACCCCTCACTTTTCACCACCGCATGCCTGTAACCCCTCACTTTTCACCACCCCATGCCTGAAACCCCTCACTTTTCACCACCCATGCCTGAAACCCCTCACTTTTCACCACCACCCCATGCCTGAAACCCTTCACTTTTCACCACCCCATGCCTGAAACCCCTCACTTTTCACCACCCCATGCCTGAAACCCCTCACGTTTCACCACCTCATGCCTGAAACCCCTCACTTTTCACCACCACCCCCTGCCTGAAACCACTCACTTTTCACCACACAGTTCTGATCCAGCAACAAGCAATGGTGATGATCTCCCATCTATAGTGCTCTCTGTTTTGTGATTAGAATCCTTGAAACCACATTATTCGGATTGTTTGACTAAATTTGTGGACCAATTGGATTTCCTCATGTAAAAACAATGTCATCTGTTTGTAAAAACAAAATAATTATGTAAGAAAAATCGAGGAAAAGTTACACCGTGTCTTCATTTACTGACATTTCTAAAGATAACTCACTTTCACATTTTTACACCATAGGTACATAAAACCTGTAAATCCCTCTCCCTCCTCCCACTCCGTCAAAATTCACTAGTGCTTTCACATTATTGTAGGTGATTTTACTACACTGATATAATCTGTCGATTATACCCTTCTTCTTGAGAGGTGGCCAATGCCATTTTCTAGAAAGGCGATCCAGCGTCTTTTTTTTATCAAGATCAATTATGGCTGTATACAGCTTCCAGTCAAAATGAAAACTGCTTTTGTGTCATTGCTAAAAGGGTATCTAAATGACTGACAGTAGACGGATTCTTTTTAAAGACGGCGTGACATTTCACCCAGTGGTGTTATTTGATCTGCCTATTTCTGTACTCTGTTGTTAATTAAGAGATACTAAAAAAAAAAAGATGCACCCTATCAGAACGTGAAATCTGTAACTACCAGGAATGTGTACTTCCCTTTCTTTAGGAATAAAACGGAGACACATTCCATACACTAAAAGAAACAACAACATATCAAAACGTTAAATCTGTAACTACCAGGATTGTTTACTGCCCTTTCCTTAAAATGAAGATCTATAACAAAAAGAGCGTCAGCAAAACAAAACAAAACAAAACAAAACAAAAAAAAGCGATCACGTTGCCAGATCAATATGAGATAGCTCTCCAGTTAAGCCACCAGGCAGTAGTTTCCCCTTTCTTATCCTCTTCTTTTCATTGGTAAGATTACCTCTGTTGAAATGGGATTGACAGAAAAACCGAGAGACAGACGGAGAGACAACAG
>JAFLJL010018357.1:0-15000 GCA_018398815.1 Conus ventricosus | reverse complement strand
GTGTGTGTTGTGTGTGTGTGTGTGTGTTGTGTGTGTGTGTGTGTGTGGTGTGTGTGTGTGTGTGTGTGTGTGTGTGTGTGTGTGTGTGTTGTGTGTGTGTCTGTGTGTGTGTGTGTGTGTGTGTGTGTGTGTGTGTGTGTCTGTGTTGTGTGTGTCTGTGTGTGGTGTGTGTGTGTGTGTGTGTGTGTTGTGTGTTGTGTGTGTGTGTGTGTGTGTGTGTGTGTGTGTGTCGTGTGTGTGTGTGTGTGTGTGTGTTGTGTGTTTGTGTGTGTGTGTGTGTGTGTGTTGTGTGTGTGTGTGTGTGTGTGTGTGTGTGTGTGTGTGTTGTGTGTGGTTGTGTTGTGAGTGTGTGTGTGTGTGTGTGTGTTGTGGTGTGTGTTGTGTGTGTGTGTGTGTGTGTGTGTGTGTGTGTGTGTGTGTTGTGTGTGTGTGTGTGTGTGTGGTGTGTTGTGTGTGTCTGTGTGTGTGTGTGTGTGTGTGTGGTGGTGTGTGTGGTGTTGTGTGTGTGCTGTGTGTGTGTGTGTGTGTCTGTTGTGTGTGTGTGTGTATGTGTGTGTGCTCTGTGTGTGTCGTGTGTGTGGTTGTGTGTGTGTGTGTGTGTGTGGTTGTCTGTGTGTTGTCTGTGTGTGTGTGTGTGTGGTGTGTGTGGTGTGTGGTGTGTGTGTGTGTGTGTGTGTGTGTGTGTGTGTGTGTGTGTGTGTGTGTGTGTGTTGTGTGTGTGTGTGTGTGTGTGTGTGTGTGTGTGTGTGTGTGTGTGTGTGTGTGTGGGTGTAGGGAGGGGAGGGGGGTCTGCTCTGTGTATGCTGTGTGTGTGTGTTGTGTGTGTGTGTGTGTGTGTGTGTGTGTGTGTGTGTGTCGTGTGTGTGTGTGTGTGTGTGTGTGTGTGTGTGTGTGTGTGTGTGTGTGTGCGTCTGTGTGTGTGGAGGGGGGGGTCTGCCTCTGTGTGTGTGTGTGTGTGTGTGTGTGTGTGTGTGTGTGTGTGTGTGTTGTGTGGTGTGTGTGTGTGTGTGTGTGTGTGTGTGTGTGTTGTGTGTGTGTTGTTGTGCGTGTGTGCGATTGTATGTCCGTGTTTTGTCTGCCCGTGTGTGTGGTGTAGTGTGTGTGTTGTGTGTGTGTGTGTTGTGTGTGTGTGTGTGTGTGTGGTGTGTGTGTGTGTGTGTGTGTGTGTGTGTGTGTGTGTGTGTGTGTGTGTGGTGTGTGTGTGTGTGTGTGTGCCTGCCTCTGTGTGTGGGTGTAGGGAGGGGGAGGGGGTCTGCCTCTGTGTATGCGTGTGTGTGTATGTGTATGTGCCTCTGTGTGTGTGGTGGGGGGGGGGGGGGGTTGCCTCTGTGTGTGTGTTGTGTGTGTGTGTGCGTTGCGTGCGTGGGGCGGTGTGCGTGCGTGCTGCTGTGTGTGTGTGTGTGTGTGCGTGCGTGTGCTGTGTGTGTGTGTGTGTGTGTGTGTGTGTGTGTGTGTGTGTGTGTGTGTGTGTGTGTGTGTGTGTGTGTGTGTGTGTGTGTGTGTGTGTGTGTGGTGTCTGCCTCTGTGTGTGTGTGGTGTAGGGGGGGGGGGGGTCTGCTCTGTGTATGGTGTGTGTGTGTGTACATGCAATACAGGTATAATTTGAAGAGCGAGTGTGTCTGTGTGTAAGCTCCAAAAACACTTAACAGGTATAAATTTGAAGAGCGAGTGTGTGTCTGTGTGTAAGCTCCACAACCTTACCAGGTATAATTTGAAGTGCAAGTGTGTCTGTGTGTAAGTTCCAAAACACTTAACAGGTATAAATTTGAAGAGCGAGTGTGTCTGTGTGTAATGTTCCAAAACACTTAACAGGTATAATTTGAAGAGCGAGTGTGTCTGTGTGTAAGCTCCAAAACACTTAACAGGTATAAATTTGAAGAGCGAGTGTGTCTGTGTGTAAGCTCCAAAACACTTAACAGGTATAAAGTTGAAGAGTGAGTGTGTCTGTGTGTAAGCTCCAAACACTTAACAGGTATAAATTTGAAGAGTGAGTGTGTCTGTGTGTAAGCTCCAAAAACTTAACAGGTATAAATTTGAAGAGTGAGTGTGTCTGTGTGTAAATTCCAAAACACTTACAGGTATAAATTTGAAGAGTGAGTGTGTCTGTGTGTAAGCTCAAAACACTTAACAGGTATAAATTTGAAGAGTGAGTGTGTCTGTGTGTAAGCTCCAAAACACTTAACAGGTATAAATTTGAAGAGTGAGTGTGTCTGTGTGTAAGCTCCAAAACACTTACAGGTATAAATTTGAAGAGTGAATGTGTCTGTGTGTAAGCTCCAAAACCACTTACAGGTATAATTTGAAGGTGAGTGTGTCTGTGTGTAAGCTCCAAAACACTTACAGGTATAAATTTGAAGAGTGAGTGTGTCTGTGTGTAAGTCCAAAACACTTACCAGGTATAAATTTGAAAGAGTGAGTGTGTGTCTGTGTGTAAGCTCCAAAACACTTAACAGGTCTAATTTGAAGAGCAAGTGTGTCTGTGTGTAAGGTCCAAAACACTTACCAGGTTAAATTTGAAGAGTGAGTGTGTGTCTGTGTGTAAGCTCCAAAACACTTAACAGGTCTAAATTTGAAGAGTGAGTGTGTCTGTGTAAGCTCCAAAACACTTAACAGGTCTAAATTTGAAGAGTGAGTGTGTCTGTGTGTAAGCTCCAAAACACTTAACAGTCTAAATTTGAAGAGTGGTGTGTCTGTGTGTAAGTTCCAAAACACTTAAACAGTTCTAAATTTGAAGAGTGAGTGTGTCTGTGTGTAAGCTCCAAAACACTTAACAGGTCTAAATTTGAAGAGTGAGTGTGTCTGTGTGTAAGCTCCAAACACTTAACAGGTATAAATTTGAAGAGTGAGTGTGTCTGTGTGTAAGCTCCAAACACTTAACAGGTCTAAATTTGAAGAGTGAGTGTGTCTGTGTGTAAGTTCCAAAAACACTTAACAGGTCTAAATTTGAAGAGTGAGTGTGTGCTGTGTGTAAATTCCAAAACACTTAACAGGCATAAATTTGAAGACTGAGTGTGTCTGTGTGTAAATTCCAAAAACTTACCAGGTATAAATTTGAAGAGTGAGTGTGTCTGTGTGTAATCCAAAACACTTATCAGATATAAATTTGAAAGAGTGAGTGTGTCTGTGTGTAAGTTCCAAAACACTTAACAGGTATAAATTTGAAGTGTGTGTGTGTGTGTTAGTTGTGGTGTGTTTGTGAGTGTAGTGTGTTGTGGGGTGTCCCTTGTTTTTTGGGGGGGTTTTGTGTTTTTTTTTGGGTTTTGGGGTTTGGTTTTTTTTGGGTTTGGGGTTGTGTGGGTTTGGTTTTTGGGGGGTGTCTGGTGTGTTTGGTTTTTTTTGTTGTGGTTTCCCCTTGGGTTTTTTGGTGGGGTTGTGTTTTTCCCCTTCCGGTTTTTGGGGGTTTTTTCTGTTTTTCCTTTTTTTTGGGGGGTGTGTTTTTTTCCCCTTCTTTTTTGGGGTGTGTTTTGGTTTTTTTGGGTTTTTGGTGGTTTTGGTGTGTGTTTTTTTTTTTTGGGTTGAGGTGGGTTTTGTGTTTTGTTTTTTTTGGGTTTTTGGGGGTTTGGTGTGTTGTGGGGGGGGTTTTTTTTTTGGGGGGTTTGGGGGTGTGTTGTGTGTTTTAAAATTTTTTTTTTGGGGGTTTTTGGGGTTTTTGGTGTTTGGTTGTTTTTTGGTTGTTTTTTTTTTTTTGGGGGGTGGTGTGTTTTTGGTTTTTTTTTTGGATTGGTGTTTTGTTTTTTTTGTTTTGTGGGGTGGTGTTTTTTGGGGTTTTTTTTTTGGGTTTGGGGGGTTTGGTGGGGGGGGGGTTTTTTGGGTTTGTGTGGTGTGTTGGTGTTTTTTGTGTGTGTGTGTGTGTGTGTGTGTGTGGGGGTGGTGTTTTTGTGGGGTTTGGGGGTTTGTGGGGGTGTGGGGTTTTGGGGGGGTTGTTTTGTGTTTTTTGGGGTTGTGTGTGGTTGTGTTGTGTGTTTTTTGGGGTTTTGTGGGTTTGGGTGGGGGTTTGTGGTGTTGGGGGTTTGTTGTGTTGTGTGGGGGTTTGGGGGGGGTTGTGTGGTGGGTGGGTGTTTTTTGGGTGTTTTGTCTGTTGTGGTGTGTGGGTGTGTGTTTTTGGGTTGTTTTGGGTTTTGTTTTTGTTGTTTTGGGGTTTGGGTTGTTGTGGTTGTGTGTGTTTTTTGGGGTGGTTGTTGTGTGTGTGTGTGTGTGTGGTGTGTGTTTTTGGGTGGTGTGGGGGGGGGTTTGGGTGTGTGTTGTGTGTGTGTTGTTTTTTCCCGGGTGTTTGTGTTGTTGTGGTGTGTTGTGTGGTGTTTTTGTTTTTTTTGGGTGGTTTTGTGTGTGTTTTTGTTGTGGTGTGTGTGTGTGGGGGGGTTTTGGGGGGTGTGTGTGTGGTTTTGTGGGTGGGGTGTGTTGGTTGTTTTTTTTTGGGTGGTGTCTTTTCGGGGTTTGTGGGGGGTTTTGGGGGGTGTTCGGTGGGTTTGTGTTGTTGTGGTTGGGTTTTGGTTTTTTGGTGTGTGTCGTCTGGTGGTCGTGTGTTTTGGTTGGGTGTTCTGTGTTTTCTGGTGTTGGGTGGTTGGGTTGTTTGTGTGTGTGTTGTTTTGGGTGTTGTGTGTGTGGGGTGTGTGGGTGTGGTGTGTGTGTGTGTGGTTTTGTTGTTGTGTGGGTGTTGGGGGTTGTGGTGTGTGTGGGGGTGGGGTTTTGGTTGTTGTTTTTTGGGGTTGGGGTGTGGGGTTGTGTGGTGTGGGGTTGGGTTGGTTTTTTGGTGTGTGTGTGGTGTGGGGGTTTGGGGTGTTTTGGGGGTGTGGTTGGGGTGTTGGGTTTTTTTTGGGTGTGGTGTGGGGGGGGTGTGTGTTTTGGGTGTGTGTGTGTGTTTTTTTGGGGGGTGTGGGTGGTGTGTGGGTGTTTGGTGGGGGTTGTTGTTGTTGTTGGTGTGTGTGTGTGTGGGGTTTGTGTGGTGTGGGGGTGGGGGGTTTTGTGTGTTTGTGTTGGTTTTGGTGGGGGTTGTGTGTGGTGGGGTTTGGGGGTTGGTGTGGTGTGTTGTGGGGTTTGGGGGGTTTTTTGTGTGTGTTGTGTGGGTGGTTTTGGTGGGGGGGGGTTTTTTGTGTGTGTGTGTGTGTGTTGTGTGGTGTTTTGTGTGTTTTTGGGGGTGTGGGGTGTGTGTGTGGTGTTGTGGTGTTTGGGGGGTTTTGTGTGTGTGTGTGTGGTGTGTGTGGGGGGGTTTTTTTTGGGGGTTTGTTTTGTGTGTTGTGTGTTTTTTTGGGGTGTGGTGTTGTGGTGTTGTGTTTTTGTGGGGTGTGTTGGTGTGTGTGGGGGTTTGGTTTTTTTTTTTTTGTTGTGTGTGGTGGTGTGGGGTTGTGTGTGGTTTGTGTTTGTGGGGGTTTTTGGGGTTTTTGGGGTTGTGTTGGTTGTGTTTGGGTTTCTTTTTGGTTTTTTGGGGGGGGTTGCTTGTGTTGGTGGTTTTGGGGTGGTTTGTTGTGGGGGGGGGTTGGTTTGTGGGTGGTGTTTTTTGGGTGGGGTGGTGTGTGGTGGTGGTGTGTGTTGTTTTGGGTGGGTGTTTCTGGTGTGTGTGTTTTGTTGTGTTGTGTGGGGGGTTGTGTGTGTGTGTTTGTGTGTGTGTGTGTGTTGTGTTTGGTGTGTGTGTTGGTGTGTGTGTGTTTTGTGGTTGTTGTTGTGTGTGTGGTTTTTGGGTGTGTGTGTGGTGGTGGGGTGGGGGTTTGTGTTGTGGTTTGTGTGTTGTGGTGGGTGTCTTGGTGGTGTTGTGCTGTTGTGTGTCGGTGTTTGTGTGTGTGTGTGTGTGTGGTGTGTGTGTGTGTTTGTGTGGTGTGTGTGTGTGTTGTGTGTGTGTGTGTGTTCTTGTGTGTTTGTGTTGTGGTGTGGTGGGGTTTTTGTGTGTGTGTGTTTTTTGTGTGTTGGTGTGTGTGTGTGTGTGTGTGTGTGTGTGTGGTGTTGTTTGTGTGTGTGTTTGTGTTGTGTGTTGTGTTTGGGTGGTGTGTGTTGTGTTGGTTGGGTGTGTTGTGTTGTGTGTGTTGTGTGTGTGTGTTGTGTGTGTGTGTGTGTTGTGTGTTGTTGTTTGTGTGTGTGTGTTGGGGGTGTGTGTGGTGTGGTGGTTGGTGTGGTTTGTTCTTTGTGTTTTGTGTGTTTGTGTGTGTGGTGGGTGTGTGGTGTGTTGTGTGGTGTGTGTGTGTGTGTGTGTGTGTGTGTTGTGTGTGGTTTGTGTGTTGGTGTGGTGTGTGTGTGTTGTGTGTTGTGTGTGTGTGTGTGTGTGTTGTGTGTGTGTGTGTGTGTGTGTGTGTGTGTGTGTGTGTTTGTGGTGTGTGTTGTGTGTGTGTGTGTGTGGTGTGGTGTTGTTGTGTGTTCTGGGTGTGTGTGTTGTGTGTTGTGTGTGTGTGGTGTGTGGTGTTGGCTGTGTGTGTGTGTGGGGTTGTGTGTGGTGTGTGTTTGTGTGTGTGTGTGTGTGGGGTGTGTGTGTGTGTTGTGTGTGTGTGTGGGTGTGTGTGTGTGTGTGTGGTGTGTGTGGTGTGTGTTTTGATTTTGTGTGTGTGTGGTGGTGTGTGTGGTGTGTGTGTGTGGGTGTTGTGTGTGTGGGGTGTGTGTGTGTGTTTGTGTGGTGTGGTGTGTGGTGTGTGTGTGTGTGTGTTGTGTGTGTGTGTGTGTGTTTTTGTGTGTGTGTGTGTGGGGTGTGGTGTTTTGTGGTGTGGTGTTGGGGGTGTGTGTGTGTGTGTGTGGGGGTGGTGTGGTGTTTTGTGTGTGGGGTGTTGTGTGTGTTTTGTTGTTGGTGTTGTGTGTGTGTTGTGTGTGTGTGTGTGTTTGTGTGGTGTTGTGTGTGTGTGGTGTGTTGTGTTGGGGTGTGTTGTGTGGTGTGTGTTGGTGTGTTGGGGTGTTGGTGTGTGGGGGGGTTTTTTGTGTGTGTTTGTGTGGTGGTGTTTTGTGTGGTGTGGGTGTGTGTGTGTGTTTGTGTGTTGTTGTGTGTGTGTGTGTGTGTGTGTTTTTGTGTTGTGTGTTGTGTGTGTGTGTGTGTGTGGTGTGTGTGTGTGTGTGTTGTGTGTTGTGTGTGGTGTGGTGTGGTGTGTGGTGGTTGTCTGTGTGGTGTGTGGTGTTGGTGTGTGTGTGTGTGGTTGTTGTGTGTGTTGTGTGGTTCGTGTGTGTGTGTGTTGTGTGTGTGTGTTGTGTGGTGTGTGTCTGTGTGTGTGTGTGTGTGTGTGTGTGTTGTGTGGTGTTGTGTTGTGTGTGTGTGTGGTGGTGTGTGTTTGTGTGTGTGTGGTGTTCTGTGTGTGTGTGTGTGTGTGTGTGGTGTGTTGTGTCTGTGTGTGTGTGTGTTGTGTGTGGTTGTGTGTGTGTGGTGTGTGTGTGTGGGTGTGGGTGTGTGTGTGTGTGTGTGTGTGGTGTGTGTGTGGTGTGTTTTTGTTTTGTTTTTGGGAGTTGTGGGTGGGTGTTGTGTTGTGTGTGTGTGTGTTCTGTGTTTTGTCTTGGTTGTGTCTGTGTTGTGTGTGTGGTGTTGATGGGGTGTGTGTTGTGTGTGTTGTGTGTGTGTTGTGTGTGTGTGTGTGTGTGTGGTGTTGGTTGTGTGTTGTGGTTGTGTTGGTGTGTGTGTGTGTGTGTGTGTGTGGTTTGTGTGTGTTGTTGTGTGTGTGTGTGTGTGTTGTGTGTGTGTGTGGTGTGAGTGTGTGTTGTGGGGTGTGTGTGTTGTGTTGTTGGTGGTGTTGTGTGTGTGTGTGTGTGTGTCTGTGGTGTGTGTGTGTGTGTGTGTGGTGTGTGTGTGTGTTGTGTGTGTGTGTGTGTGTGTGTGGTGTGGTGGTGTGTGTTGTGGTGTGGTTGTTGTGTGTGGTGTCTGTGTGTGTGTTGTGGTGTGTTGGGGGTGTGTGTGTGTGTGTGTGTGTTGTGGTGGTGTGTGTGGTGTGTTGTGTGTGTTGTGTTGTGTGTGTGTGTGTGTTGTGTTTTGGTGTGTTGTGTGGGGTGTGTGTTGTTGGGTGTGTGTGTGTTGTTGTGTGTGTGTGTGTGTGGGGTTGTGGTGTGTTTTGGTGTTGTGTGTGGGTGTGTGTGAGTGGTGTGTGTGTTGTGTGGTGTGTGTGGTGTGTGTGTTGTGTGGGTGGTGTGTGGGTGTGTGTGTTTGTGTGGGGTGTGGTGGGTGTGGTGTGTGTGTGTGGTGTGTGTTTGTGTTGGTGTGGTGTGTGTGTGGTGGTGTCGTGTGGGGGTGTGTGTGTGTGTGTGTGTGTGGGTGTGTTTGTGTGTGTGTGTGGGTGGTGTGTGTGGGTGTGTTGGTTTGTGTGTGTGTGTTGGTGTGTGTGTGTGTTTGTGTGTGTGTGGTGTGGTGTGTGTGTTGTGTGTGGGTTGGTGTTGTGGGTGGTGTCTGTGTGGTGTGTGTGTTGTGTGTTGTTTTGTGTGTTTTTGTGGGTGTGTGTGTTAGTGTGTGTGTGTGTGTGGTTTTTTGGTGTGTGTGTGTGTGGGTGTGTTGTGGTGTGTGTGTGTGTGTGTTGTGTGTGTGTGTTGTGTGGGGTGTGTGTGTGTGTGTGTGGTGTGTGTGTGTGTGTTGTGTGTGGTGTTGTGGTGTTGTGTGTGTGTGTGTGTGTGTGTGTTGTGTGGTTGTGGTGTGTTTTGTGTGTGGGGGTGTGTTGTGTGTGTGTGTGTGTGTGTGTTTTGGTGTGTTGTGTGTGGGGGTGGTGGTGTGTCTGTTCTGTGTTTTGGGGTGGTGTGTGTGTGGTGTGTGTGTGTGTGTGTGGGTGTCTGTGTGTGTGTCTGTGTCTGTGCTTTTGGTGTTTGTGTCTGGTGTGTGTGTTGTGTGTTGTCTGGTGTGTGTGGTCTGTGTGTGTGGTCTGTGTTGTGTGTGTGTGTGTTGTGTGGTGTGTGTGTCTGTGTTGTGTTGTGTGTGTCTGTTGTGTGTCTGTTGGGTGTGTGTGTGTGTGTCTTTTGTGGTGTTGTGGGGGGGTGTGGTTGTGTGTTGTGTGTGTGTTTTGTGTGTGTGTGGTGTTTGTGTGTGGTGTGTGTGTGGTGTGTGTTGTGTTTTGTGTTTTGGGTGTGTGTTGTGTGTTTTGTGTGTGTCTGTTTGTGTGTGTCTGTGTGTTGTTGTGTGTGTCTGTGTCTGGTGTCTGTGTGTGTGTCTGTGTCTGTGTGTGTGTCTGTGTGTGTGTCGTGTGTGTCTGTGTAAGTGTGTGTTGTCTGTGTGTGTGAGGCTGTGGTGTGTCTGTGTGTGTGTGTGAGTGTGTCTGTGGTGTTGTGTGTGTGTGTGTGTGTGTGTGTGTTGTTTGTGTGTGGTGTGGGTGTGGTGTGTGTGTGTGGGGTTTGTGTGTGTGTGTGGGGGTGTGTGGTGTGTGTGTGTGTGTGTGTGTGTGTGTGTGTTTTGTGGTGGGTGTGTGTGTGTGTGTGTTGTGTGTGTGTGTGTGTGGTGTGTGGTTGTGTGGGTGTGAGTGTGTGGGTTGGTGTGTGTGTGTGTTGTGTGTGTGTGTGTGTGTGTGTGTGTGTGTTTTGGGGGTGTTGTGTTGTGTTGTGTGTGTGTGTGTGTGTGTTGTGTGGTGTGGTTGTGTGGTGTGTGTGGTGTGTGTGTGTGTGTTGTTGTGTGTGGTGTGTGTGTGTTGTGTGGTGTGTGTGTGTGTGTGTGTGTGTGTGTTGTTGTAGTTGTGTGTGTGTGTTGTGTGTGTGTGTGTGTGTGTGGTGTGTGTTGTGTGTGTGGGGTGTGTGTGTGTGTTGTGTGTGTGGGGTGTGTGTGTTTTGTGTGTGTGTGTGATGTGGAGTGTGTGTTGTGTGTTGTGTGTGTGGTGTGTGTTGTGTGTGTGTGTGTGTGTGTGTGTGTGTGTGTTGGGGTGTGTGTGTTGTGTTTTTGTGTGTGTGTGTGTGTGTTGTGTGTGTGTGTGTGTGTGGGGTTGTGTGGTGTGTGTTGTGTGTGTGTGTGTGTGTGTGTGTGTGTGTGTTGTGTGTGTGGTGTGGTGTGTGTGTTGTGTTTTGGTGTGTGGTGTGTGTGTGTGTGTGTGTTGTGAGTGCCTGTGTGTGTCTGTGTCTGGGTGTGAGTGTGTCTGTGTCTGTGTTGTGTTTTTGTGTGTTGTGGGGGTGTTGGGGTGTGTGGTGGGTGTGTGGTTGTTGTGTTGTGTGGTGTGTGTGTTGTGTGTGTGGTGTGTGTTCTGTGTGTGTGGGTGTGTCGGTGTGTGTCTTGTGTGTGTTGTGTGGTGTGTGTGTGTGTGTGTTGTGTGTGGTGTGTGTTGTCTGTGTGTTGAGTCTGGTGTCGTGGTGTTTTCTCTGTGGTGTTCTGTGTGGTGTGTGTGTGTTGTGTGTGTGTGTTTTGGGGTGGTGTTGTGTGTGTGTGTTGTGTGTGTGTTGTGTGTGTGTGGTGTGTGGTGTGTTGGTGTGGGTGGTGTGTGTGTGTGTGTGTGTGTGGGGTGTGTGTGGGGGGTGTTGTTTTTGTCTGTCTGTCTGTGTGTGAGTTCCAAAACACCTACTGAAATAAATCTGAGAGCATGTATGAGTTTCAAAGCTCACACTTCCTGAATGACCATTCCCAAAGGCACACTGTACACACAGGAAGGGTGGTCAGTGAGAATGACCATTCCCAGAGGCACACTGTACACACAGGAAGGGTGGTCAGTGAGAATGACCATTCCCAGAGGCACAGTGTACACACAGGAAGGGTGGTCAGTGAGGATGACCATTCCCAGAGGCACACTGTACACACAGAAAGGGGGTCAGTGAGAATGACCATTCCCAGAGGCACACTATACACACAGGAAGGGGGGTCAGTGAGAATGACCATTCCCCAGAGGCACACTATACACACAGGAAGGGGGGTCAGTGAGAAATGACCATTCCCAAGGCACACTCTACATACAGGAAGGGTGGTCAGTGAGGATGAGGGGACACGGGTGTCACTATGTTTTGGAACTTGCACACAGACTCACACACTGTTCCTGGGTGGGAAAATGCACCCTTCAAAAACTGGCCATTGATTGTCTCCCTTTGACTTCTGCCCCACTGCCTCAGTGACTGACCCCTCAGAGGAACAACGGGGCTCGTTGACTGGGGTTCATCGTGTCACAGCCCAGTCAACATTTGCCACTTTCCCCACACAAAATGCCAAGATTCTGTCTATGACTAGAACCAACCCTCCAGAGTCCCTCCACCAGGTGGAACAACGGTCACCAACAGACCGGCAGGTTTCACCCAGTGCAACTCTCGGGGTCGGTCACCGCACAGGAAAATGGACAGTCAGAGCTCTGGACAGGACAGCGTCTCTCGGCATCGCTCATTTGATACCTAGGCACACGGGTACTATCCACGCACTGATTCAACGACTATGTCAGGCAGCGAACCAACAACAATTGCTAAAAAAAAAAACGAAACAAAAATTGGGCTGAAGATCTCTTTTTCCACCCCTGCCTAACCCCTATTCCTTGTCAATAAACCAACAAACACTGTCAAAAAGGCATTGTTCACCCTCTAGTTGTCCACACCAGCCAGTGACAGGAGCTCATTTCATGCTATGCCCCAACAGCTCTCCTTTGTTGCCGCTAAAAAAACCCATGGTGTCTTTTGCCGTGATACCACCTAACCTGCTGCACACACAATGTGTCAACGCACACTGGATGTCTTTGACTAAGGCTAAAGTCAAGACATAACAGCGAACATCCAGCATCATGTTGTGTCAGCAATCACATGGGTCAGCCACCACGAAAGGTCATTCTGGCCGAAAAAGAACGATGGTGAGTGCCACAAAGACTTGACCTCGGAACATGCATTCACAAGATATTGAGGACTGCAGGTTCATAGAGGACTGCAGGGTTCTTAAGAGGGTTCATAGAGGACTACAGGGTTCATAGAGGACTTGAGGGTTCATAGAGGGTTCATAGAGGACTGCAGAGTTCATAGAGGACTGCAGGGTTCATAGAGGACTGCAGGGTTCATAGAGGATAGCAGGTTCATAGAGGACTGCTGGGTTCACAGAGACTGCATGGTTCATAGAGGGTTCATAGAGGACAGCAGGGTTCATAGAGGACAGCAGGGTTCATAGAGGACTGCAGGGTTCATAGAGGACTGCTGGTTCACAGAGACTGCATGGTTCATAGAGGGTTCATAGAGGACTGCAGGTTCATAGAGGACTGCAGGGTTCATAGAGGACTGCAGGGTTCATAGAGGACTGCAGGGTTCATAGAGGACTGCAGGTTCATAGAGGACTGCTGGGTTCATAAAGGACTGCAGGGTTCATAGAGGACTGCAGAGTTCATAGAGGACTGCAGGGTTCATAGAGGACAGCAGGGTTCATAGAGGACTGCAGGGTTCATAGAGGACAGCAGTGTTATAGAGGACCGCAGGGTTCATAGAAGACCGCAGGGTTCATAGAGGACTGCAGGGTTCACAGAGGACAGCAGGTTCATAGAGGACAGCAGGGTTCATAGAGGACTGCAGGGTTCATAGAAGACTGCAGGATTCATAGAGGACTGCAGGGTTCATAGAGGACTGCAGGTTCATAGAGGACTGCAAGGTTCATAGAGGACAGCATGGTTCATAGAGGACAGCATGGTTCATAGAGAACTGCAGGGTTCATAGAGGACTGCCGGGTTCATAGAAGACTGCAGGGTTCATAGAGGACAGCAGGATTCATAGAGGACTGCAGGTTCACAGAGGACTGCAGGGTTCATAGAGGACTGCAGGGTTCATAGAGGACTGCAGGGTTCACAGAGGACTGCAGGTTCATAGAGGACTGCAGGGTTCATAGAGGATAGCAGGGTTCACAGAGGACAGCAGGGTTCACAGAGGACTGCAGGGTCACAGAGGACTGCAGGGTTCACAGAGGACTGCAGGGTTCATAGAGGACTGCAGGGTTCATAGAAGACTGCAGGTTCATAGAAGACTGCAGGGTTCACAGAGACTGCAGGGTTCACAGAGACTGCAAGGTTCATAGAGGACTGCAGGGTTCATAGAGGACTGCAGAGTTCATAGAGGACTGTATGGTTCATAGAGGACTGCATGGTCATAGAGGACTTCAGGGTTCACAGAGGACTGCAGGGTTCAGAGAGGAATGCAGGGTTTATGGAGGACTGCAGGTTCATGGAGGACTGCAGGGTTCATAGAGGACTGCAGGGTTCACAGAGACTGCAAGGTTCACAGAGACTGCAGGGTTCATAGAGGACTGCAGTGTTCATAGAGGACTGCAGAGTTCATAGAGGACTGCAGGGTTCACAGATGACTGCAGGGTTCACAGAGGACTGCAGGGTTCATAGAGGACTGCAGGGTTCATAGAGGACTGCAGGTTCACAGAGACTGCAGGGTTCATAGAGGACTGCAGGGTTCATAGAGGGTTCACAGAGACTGCAGGGGTCATAGAGGGTTCAAAAGGACTGCAGGGTTCATAAGAGGGTTCATAGAAGACTACAGGTTTCATAGAGGACTGCAGGGTTCATAGAGGGTTCATAGAAGACTGCAGGGTTCAGAGAGGACTGCAGGTGTCATAGAGGACAGCAGGGTTCATAGAGGACTTCAGGTTCATAGAGGACAGCAGGGTTCATAGAGAGGGTTCATAGAGGGTTCATAGAAGACTGCAGGTTCAGAGAGGACTGCAGGTGTCATAGAGGACAGCAGGGTTCATAGAGGACTTCAGGGTTCATAGAGGACAGCAGGGTTCATAGAGAACTGCAGGGTTCATGGAGGACTGCAGGTTCATGGAGGGTTCATAGAAGACTGCAGGGTTCATAGAGGACTGCAGGGTTCACAGAGGACTGCAGGGTTCACAGAGGACTGCAGGTTCACAGAGGACTGCAGGGTCCATAGAGGACTTCAGGTTCATTGCAATGAAAACATTAACAATACAATGCAGTCAAGTGAATGGCAGAAATAATCTGAGGCGGCCTCCTAGGTTTCTTCATGAACAGAGACAGAGTCCATTTTCACTGGGGATGCTGGACAAAACATCTCCATAAACATCAGAACGCCTGGCACAGTCCATTTTCACAGGGGATGCTAGACAAAACATCTCTATAAACATCAGAACGCCTGGCACAGTCCATTTTCACTGGGATGCTGGACAAAACATCTCCATAAACATCAGAACGCCTGGCACAGTCCATTTTCACAGGGATGCTGGACAAAACATCTCTATAAACATCAGAACGCCCAACACATCTACAAGCAGCTATCACTATGAACAGGTAAAGAGTGTAAGGTAGTTTTATGACACATGCATATACACATGTAGCACACAAATGTATGGCAAGTAACCTGCAAATAGCCTCAAGTATTGCACTCTAAATTTGGCAAAAACTGACTTCCTCAAACCCCGCCGACACACCCCCTCCCCCTAAAAAAACAAAAGCATGTGTGTGTGTGTGTGTGTGTGTGTGTGTGTGTGTGTGTGTGTGTGTGTGTGTGTGTGTGTGTGTGTGTGTGTGTGTGTGTGTGTGTGTGTGTGTGTGTGTGTGTGTGTGTGTGTGTGTTGTGTGGTGTGTGTGTGTGTGTGTGTGTGTGTGTGTGTGTGTGTGTGGTGTGTGTGTGTGTGTGTGTGTGTGTTGTGTGTGTGTGTGTGTGTGGTGTGTGTGTGTGTGTGTGTGTGTGTGTGTGTGTGTTTTGTGTGTGTGGTGTTGCCTCTGTGTGTGTAGAGGGGTGGGGGGTCTGCCTGTGTGTGTGTGTGTGTGTGTGTGTGTGTGTGTGTGTGTGTGTGTGTGTGTGTGTGTGTGTGTGTGTGTGTGTGTGTGTGTGTGTGTGTGTGTGTGTGTGTGTGTGTGTTGTGTGTGTGTGTGTGCGGTGTGTATGTACGTGTGTTTGTCCCCCCCCCCCCCCCCCCCCCCCCCCCGATAAAGCATTGCCATTCCTCCGCGACCCCCGCCATCTCTTTAGGCATAACCGTCATTCTACTCGATTTATTGATCAGTGACCAACAACATCTTCTGGATCATTTTTTTCTGTTGCAATGCAGACCTGTACTGTGGAGTCAGACGGTTTTGTCAAGCCTCCTTCGTCCTTTTGTAGAATCAGCCCATGGCTTGGCTGACTGCCGTCAAGCCACTTTGTGGTGAGAGCGGAACGGCACTCTGGACAGCT
>JAFLJL010018356.1:161918-168172 GCA_018398815.1 Conus ventricosus | reverse complement strand
GTTTTAAAAACTTTAGTTATGAGTCCAAGCGCAAAAGACCGTCGATTTTTGATTCTGTTTAAAGTATTTTTTTTTAATTTAAATAAATATTTTGAGTTAGAAAAGAGACTCAACATGGCTAAGAATATGAAGGACAAGCCGAATTTTTTGAAGCAATGCAAGAAAATTTGACAAGAGCGCTGAATGATATTGAGTTAGAAGTCATTGACCCAACAAACGTACAGGCAAGTTTGTTCATGCTATTTCTAAAGTTCCAAGTAAACTAACAATAAACCCGCCAGTTAAAGTAATGTTAGCTGTTTTAATCGATATGTAACAATAAATGAAGAAAATCTAGAAGTCTGGGTCTCGACTAAACAACAGACTATTCTTTCTCATAACGACTTAACTCCCGGTTGGGCAGACGAACTGCTTACACAGTTTGACGCTGCCCCCGAAGAAGCCAAAATGAGGCTCGGGTTGGTCAGAGGCGAAGTCTTAGAGATCAGATTAAAACAGTCTAAGTATGCGCCGATTGTTGGCAAGTCTCACATTCCACTACCTCCAGCATAGCCCGCAAAAAAAGCAGTTCTAAACATAAAGATTACAGACAATAAATGTTTTATGTGGTGTGTTCTTGCAAGGCTGCATTACGCCCGCAAAAACGCAGAGAGAGTGTCAAAACTATCGCCCTTACATCAATGATCTTAACTTTAGGGGGGGGCCCTTTCCCTGTTTAGCGTAGCCCAAATTGATCAGTTTGAAGAACAAAACAAACCAATAACTTTAATGTCTACACAGGGGATGAGGAAACAAATCTACAGCCGATTAAAGTGTCCAAAAAACAGTCCAACGATTGGCGAGCCAAAACAAAAGCCATGTTGACTTACTGCTGATGCTTTCACCAGAGGGGCTGCCGCATTACACATTGATACAACAATGAGTAGACTAATGCAGCATACTTCAAAAGATCATGCAAACAAGAATTCTGTAGAAAATGTTTAACAAGAATGCATCTGTTCAAGCCGCGAGGGGAACATAAGAAACATTGTATCGGCCCAGTTGACTGTAATACAGAACAAATTACGCCCCCCACCTGGATGTAAAGTAGTTTTAAGAACTGGAAAAAACTGCAAAATTCCCCATACGTAGTTTACCAGACTTCGAGTCGCTTTTGTTCCTTATGAAGGGCCAGCGCCACAAAAACTTCGAAAACAGTCTTAATGAGTAATCATCAGTTTTGTTCATTTGCCTTCATTATTGTTAGGTCGGATGGCGCTCATCAGCCCCAGAATTATTAGAGGACCAGATGCGGCTAGAAGATTTTTACAGCGCATGCAGCAAGTGCGCAAGGGGACGTTTCTAATTATCTGAATTTTATCTGAAATCATAATGACGCCTGAAGACCAACAACAGTATGACTCACCCACATTGTTGGATATGCGGGTTTTGGCCTCATCAGACGCAGCGAATCAACAGTAAGAACCATGATCACATTAGTGGAAAGTTCAGAGGAGCGGGGCATAACAAATGCAATCTTCAACTAAAGTTTGAAACCCAAAAACATGGAAGCTGCCCACTTCTTTCAAAAACTTGCGAGGTTAAAGACTCTCATCTTATATTCAAGCATAACCAACGCCTTCAGGGGAGCATCATTGCACAGTCATCAGAAAAGTACATGTGCTTTAATCTAAATAACATGTCTTTTATGACTCTATGCAACACATGATGGGATCATTAGAGGCACTAGCTATGTCCTTAAAGTCCTGCCCAATAACAGAAAAATATTTTGACCCAACTCTCGTTAGAAAGGCGTTTACCCTTATGAGTACATGAACATTTGGAAAGGTTTGGCGAAGATACACTTCCGCCTAAAGGCGCGTTCTTTTCTAGTCTTAGAGGAAAGGACATCAGCGACTCCGATTACCAGCATGCTCAAGATGCGTGGCAGAAGTTAGATTGTAAAACGATGGGAGACTATCATGACTCCTACTTAATGGCAGATGTATGTTTGTTGGCGGACGTCTTTGAAAATTATAGAAAGACCTGCATGAAACATTATAGCCTGGATCCCGCGCATTACATTTCTGCGCCCGGGATGAGCTGGGATGCTTTCTTAAAGTTTACTGGAGTACAGATTGATTTATTGTCTGACCTACCAATGATTCAGATGATTGAAAACGGATTGCGTGGAGGAATTAGTATGGCGTCGCATCATTACTGTAAAGCAAACAACAAATACTTGGACGACTATGATCCGAGTAAAAAGTCTAACTATCTTATGTATTTAGATGCAAACAATCTGTATGGATGGGCTATGGCGCAATCGCTTCCATTACGCAACTTTAAAATGTACACAGGCGGCGATCCGAATAATATTCAAAAGGCATTAAAGTGGTTGGGCAGTTTAACGCCTAATCAACAGCGTGGATACATTCTAGAAGTTGACTTAGAATATCCTCATGAACTCCATGACCTGCATAATGACTATCCATTAGCAGCAGAAAGTCTAAAGATGGATCCAAGAGAACCACCTAAACTTGTGCCCAATCTTCGAGGCAAAAAAAATTATGTCTGTCATTACAGACTTCTACAATTTTATTTAAGACATGGTTTGAAGCTAACAGCAGTTCATCGCATAATTGCTTTCGATCAAGAACAGTTCATGAAACCATACATCATGAAGAACACTGATCTTAGAACTAAATCCACAGATGCTTCAGAAAAAGACTTTTTCAAGCTGATGAACAACAGCTGTTTCGGAAAGACTATGGAAAATCCGCACAAGCGCAAAGATGTCAGATTAGTCACCAAAGAAAACGAAGCAATTAAGCTGACTTCAAAACCTAATTATCAGACTTCAGAAGATTTCCTGATCAGCTTTTTGGCATAATGATGAAGAAAAAGAAAGTCAAATTGGGTTTACTGTTTTAGAATTATCAAAGCTTTGATGTTAGAGTTTCTTTATGACTACTTTAAGCCCTCGTATCCTGAGTCCAGAGTACTTTACACAGATACAGACAGTTTTGTTATAGATATCCCCACTGAAGACATCTATAAAGACATGGAAATGGAAGTAGCTAAAGAGCATGCAGGATGGTATGACACGTCCGATTACCCTAAAGATTCGCCTTTACATTCAATTACTAACAAGAAGGTTTTAGGAAAGATGAAGGATGAATTATCTGGAAAGGTGATCAAGGAGTTTGTTGGTTTAAGGTCAAAAATGTACAGTATTTCGAGCCAGGAGAAAATCATTAAGAAAGCAAAGGGAATATCTCGCAGCGTTGTGCAGTCAAACATATCACATGACAACTACAAAGAAGCATTGTTTGGCAATAAGACTTTTCATCATGACAACGTAAAACTGCGATCTAATCTACATGAGATCAACACAACAGTTGTAACAAAGAAGTCATTAGATAGAACAAACACAAAACGGGTGTTTGTTAATCCGGAGTTTTCATATGCAATCGGGCACTGGAGAACCGTAAATTAATTAAAGCGGAACTGTGTCTGGCGGAATTATCTGCAGTTCTTCTTTCACAAAAGATCTTTGAGGGGCTGGTTGTTTTGTTGTGTCAGTTTCTCGTAAATAATACACTGGCGGATTCATCTTTACAATTCTTTTATTTCGTACGGGTCAACACTCCAAATTGGATCGGTTGCCCTGATGCGAGTGTCCCCTTCTGCTTCCCCCGGCAAATAAAGGTACCTTACTTTCAACCCAAATGGTAATAGTTTGCTGGATGAAGCCTCTCCTTCAGCAACATTTATTGTTTTTCTTTTGATTGCTTGTACTGGCTTTAGCCCTTTAAATTCTTCATTATTCATTGCGCGCAAAACTGAGGGCAATCTTCTAACCCATTCTGTGTTGCGAGAATTGTCAATAAGCTCTCTGTGATACTGGTAGGAGAAAAGTCTTTCAGCTAACTGTTTGTTAAGTTTTCAACTAAAGCCTGTGATCTGTGAACTCCTGGAATGCCTCTTTTAATGGTAACTCTATGTTTTAACAATAATTGATTCACTTGGCCTTTAAATTCTTTTCCATCATCAACTTGAATCATGCGAGGGTAAGTTAAGGGGCCTCGTTGGTATACAGTTGTATAGCAACAGCAACAGCAGAAGCACTCTTTTGTGTTAATGGTTCAGCATCTTTATATCTTGAAGCTATGTCAATGACTGTAAGTGCGTACTTAAATCTTTTTCGTCTAATCCTATCAGAGGGTAAATATCGAAGATCCATTTGATGGGTGTCGTTTGGAGTTGTATTAACAAAGTGTGGTCTCTGTATTCGTCTAGGGGCAGGTAAATAAATTTGCCAAATCGCTTGTTTAGATAACCATTCCTTTGCTGTTTGTTCACTGACACCTGCCGCTTGGCTTAGCTTTTTAATTGCTGTGATACCCTTCCAATATCCTTTGGGCGAATAATAGATTTTGTTCATTTTTTATTCAGCCAATATTATGCGCAACAAAATACACAACAGTCATACCAACGACAATAAACCCGATTTCTTGCATCTTTTGTTTTTCTGATGGTTGATAAAAGTCACTGAATTTTGGTGGGGGCAATGTCTGGACTGGTTTGCCTGTTACTAGATAATATTGTTTTATTGCTTGATCAACATCTTTAAATATGTAAGCTGCATGCCCCTGTCTTTTCAGTGTGTCATTAATAAAATCTAACTGCTCAAGTCTCTGCCTTTCATAGGCGTCTTGTGCAGCTGCTAGTTCCTCCATAGCTTTGTTATGTCTTTTTCTCTCGCCATCATTCCCCAGTTTACTAAATGCAAAATTACTGCCGCTAAAAGCAAGCGCATTCACCACAGCGCCGCCTATCATTATTGCGAGTGAAGCCATTTTTTATAAATGTATTTTTTTCTTACATATTTATATTGTCTGGAATTATTCCTTGCTTAACTAGAAAATCTTTCGTGGCAACCGAAGCTGCAATGATAGCAATCAGCTTTGCTGAATCCTCAAAGTCTAGTTTGCCAAGATCTGCTGGTTTAATTCTTAACAGGCTTTTACCAAGCATTGAGTATCCTACACTTAGACCTCCAATAACAGCAGAATGGTATACAAGGTTAGTAACAGTTTTTTCGGTGCTCATTTTTATAAAATAAAATAATTATAATTATTAAAAAACATGAACAGTGATGATCTCCTACAGCTACAAGGCAGCCTAAACCTTCCTGAACTTATGAATGACCAAGTTGATGACCAAGCTATTATGCCCAAAAAGGAAAGGCTGTATTCTTTGGCAGCATGCGGAAAACAAAACAGTTCCTCGGAACTGAATTCAGCATAGAACAGATTCAACAGATGTCGCCACAAGACATTTTAAAGTATCATAACAGGTATGAAGCGCAGCTGGGGTCTAGAATGGTGAAAAGTGTGGGGCAAACGGTTCTTAGTTTGTACACTAAACTAGTCAGTAGATTTGCTCCCATTGATTCTGAACAAGATCTTACGTATGATTTAACGCAAGATCCAGTTTTAACAAAGTCATTAGAGTCTCTAGGATGTGATCTATACTACAGATTTGGAACATTGTTATCGCCAGCGATCATGGGATTAATAACTTTTAATCATATAGATTTTGTTTCCCTTCAAAATGAACGAGCTGGAAAATCATCAGAACCAGAATCAGGTGGAGAAAGTAACCAAGCCAGAAAATCAGCAGAATCAGAAAACATTGAATCAGGTGGAGAAAGTAACCAGTAAAAATCCTGGGCGTGTTGAAGCAGGAAAAAAATTAGCAGAGTGGAACAGACAAAAAAATTAATGTTACAGAATATACCTCATCATGAAAACATAACACCGCCAACGCCAGAACAAGTTGATTCAATGCTAGCTATAAAAACTCCATGTGATACAAGGGCCCCAAAGTCTTCATGGAATATTGAACTTAAAACTGTTGCCATTTTTGGCGCCATTGCTGCTGTTGGGGGCAGTTATTGCGGCTATAAAATATATACACAATTGCAACAGAAACAAAAGCAATCAAAAAAATCTGAACCATTAAATGCAGAAAAAGACAACTGCACGCCAAAACCGCCAATAACAAAAGATCATTTTGATCCATTTATAATGCAATAATATTTTAAATTTTTTTATAAAAAATAGATCATGGCGTATTATAAATGATAAAGTCAATAAATAAAGACATGGAGTCTATAAAAGACATTTCCATAGACCAGAATTGTAATCAATGCGGTTGCTTCGGATGTAAAAACTTCATTAAAATCTATGCCGACCGATCTCGCGCAG
>JAFLJL010018356.1:121918-154418 GCA_018398815.1 Conus ventricosus | reverse complement strand
TAGCTGGTGAGGGTCTACCTGGGGCATTTTGAGTTTTTTGCAGAAATGTGTTCCTTACACCCGAAACTTTTACGTGGCACTATCCATTTGCTCCAAAACAACCAGTACATTAGTTAAAGTTGAGATTTAAAAGCCTAACCTTGAATTAAAATGTACTTCTTTTGACGCAAAATGACCCATTTTCACTCGCCTAAAACTTAACGCAACCCTTACAGAACCCCATCGTGTTATATACCATTCGAAAGCGTGTGTGACGCTCTCCCGGTTTCTCTGTGTGTCATCTAAAAATAAGTAAGATGCTGTTGCTAAGGAAAATATGCTGGAGATGATAGCAAAAACTTTAGAAGCCGTTTTCTCAAAATGGCCGTTGGCACAGTAACCACTTCAAATGACCATAACTTTCTTATGTTGTGCCCTATAGCGTTCATTTTTATATCAAATTAATCAGAACAATCTGTAGATGTTAAATATATGTATATCTCAGAACATTCAAAAATCTAGTTAAGGCTGGTTTTGTGGTGGAAGGTTACAATATATAAACAGAAGTAGTCCTAGCAGGAGACAGGCCGTCATAAATCATAGGCTGGTGCAGACAGTCGCTTCCTGACGGCTATAACAGGGTCACCCACTGTCTCAGTGTGTGTGTGTGTGTGTGTGTGTGTGTGTGTGTTGTGTGTGTCTGTGTGTGTGTGTGTGTGTGTGTGTGTGTCCTCTCTGATCTGTCATGACTGAGCTCTATGGTGGTGTCTGGCTGAATCTCGCCGTTGTTTCCAATGCTGGCTCTCTTTTTTTTCTGTTCTTTTCTTTTTTTTCTTTTTTTTTTTCTTTTCTTTTTTTTTTTTTTTTGCTTTAGTTGCCAGCTTGTTTGCTTGTTCGTCCACTTGTTCGGTGTCGGGTTCTGTTGTTCATTCTGATAACCTTTAAACTCTGGTTGTTATACGTATCCCCTTTCGTTCGTCCGTCCGTAACACAGACGCATGCCATCACGCACATCCATATAGGCATGTGCATGCGCGCGCGCGCGCGCACACAGAGAGAGAGAGAGAGAGAGAGAGAGAGAGAGAGAGAGAGAGAGAGGAGAGGAGAGAGAGAGAGAGAAGAGAGAGAGAGAGAGGCGCGCACACACAGACGGAGAGAGAGGGAGGGGGGATCACACACACACACACACACACACACACACACACACACACACACACACACACACACAGAACCCATTTCGATATAATCTTTATGGGTTTGAAGAGGGGCAGCTGTGCTAAATGTAGATGGCGGTCTCTGTTCGTGTTTGAAATGACTTGTCGCTGCATTTCGTCAGAATGGGCGTCTTTTTCTGCCGGATTCCTGCCACAGGTACATCGACACTGTTTCTGCCGGTGTGCTGAAGGGGAGATAATCATGAATGTGCAGACACATCGACACTGTTTCTGCCGGTGTGCTGAAGGGGAGATAATCATGAATGTGCAGACACATCGACCCTGTTTCTGCCGGTGTTGCTGAAGGGGAGATAATCATGAATGTGCAGACACATCGACCCTGTTTCTGCCGGTATGATGAATGGAAAATAATCATGAATGTGCACGACTCGGCTCATCATGTTTTGGTTGTAAAAATCCAGTTCGTTGCACCCTCAAATCAACCTTCTAGGAAAGAAGATTCACCCGAAGGTATCTGCTGGGGAGCAAATAATCATGTCCATTGACGTCTTAGAATGGAATGCTCTGTGCGTGCCTGCACCCTATGTGAACACAGCAGCGCAGGATTCCAAAGATGTGTGGGGGGGGGGGGGGGGAGGTGCAGGATTGCTCCGAGCTGGTTTGTTGGGCAGTTGAGGACAGTGCCTCTCTGGGCCCCACCAGCACCTTCGGGGTGTATCTTTTTCTTGTGTAGGGTTCTATTGTTTTCCTCTTGTATCCGCTTTCTATTGGTGCCGACAGAGCTGAAGAGAAACAGGACCACCTGGACACACGCAGGGTAATGGTAATGGTCATGTTGTTTATAGGCGAGCCGACCACAAAGGGCCATAGCAGGGCTGTCACCACGTTGAAAATAACACACAAGTTTTTGTGTTTTTTTTTTTTTTTTTAAACTCATTCACACAACTCTTTCAAAGATTCCTGCCAAAGACCACCGGAAATTTCGGGTTAAAATCCTTCCTCCGTAAAAAAAAATCTTAGATCAGATGAAAAAACGGTCATCTCCTTCAGAAATTCAAAGATCACCTCAGACGGGCGGGACATCTCTGAACAAGGTTGTCATGGAGTCTGTTGTGAAATATTCATGTCCCACATCATGCAAGTCCCCCAACTCTCCAAAAGGATATGTCTCACTGTGAGTGGTACATGACATGGAATGCACCACAGATCTTCTTCACCTTTGAAAAGAGAAGAATGGGTGTAAAACGAGTGGCCTGTATGCAAACGGCACAAAACTGTTTCTTCTTTACGGCCGCCTCAGGAACATGGCAAAAACTCTTTCAGGTTTGGACGGATTCTAAATACTTTGGAGGACAAACCAGAGCCGAGACCACTGAAGAGTTGTCGTCCATGACCCACGTTTCTTTGGAGACGAAAGGGCCAAGTGAAGAATGTTTCACCTACGTGAGAGTGTAGAGATCAAACATGGCCAAGCCCCGGCTGATTCAGGTGATCTGAAAAAGGGACAAGACATTTCTTGAAACATGCATGTTCTGTTGATATTCTTGTTCCTGGTACTCACTTTGTCCAGCTTTTTTTGTGTGCAGCTGTCCCTTTCGTCTTGATGAACTAAAAATTCACTCAGCTGTTACAGCCAAACTCAGGAAGAATCATCCACTTGAACTTTGTTTCATTCATCTTTATCTGATAACAAAACAAAAAAATGTCTGCTTCAGAGAGAACATCCTCGAGAAGCACACACACACACACACACACACACACGCACGCACGCACGCACGCACGCACGCACGCACACACACACAACACACCACCCCACACACACACACACACACACACACACACACCCCAAACCACGCACGCACGCACGCACGCGCGCACGCACGCACGTACGCACGCACGCAGCACGCATAAAACCCAATACAGCCACACACAAAAACCAGACCAACAAAGAAAAAGGCCAGAACCCTTATGACGTCCCCTGATCGATTAAATCATATCTCGCTGCCCAAAGCTGACGATCCATCCTAATTGGATGACGAATCCGTCATTGACAGCCAAGACAGCCAAAACCTGCCCGAGAGAGAGAGAGAGAGGAGAGAGAGAGAGGGGGGGGGGGTGGCAGGGGCAGGGGAGGGGGGGGGCGGAGCATGTTATAGATTTTATTCTTAGCCATGTCTTTTTAGCAGGGGGAGGAAATGTGTGAGCATGTCATATTATACAGAGATCTTCCCAAACTATGTGGGTAAATCATTCTGCCTTTTGAAACCTTTTATGCAAAAGCCTCCGAAGAGAGAGAGAGAGAGAGAGAGAGAGAGAGAGAGAGAGAGAGAGAGAGAGAGAGAGAGAAGGGGACAGACAGAGGGGGACTGACACATGACAGTCAGACAAAGACTGTGACACAGACCCAAAGAATTTGTAAAAAAAATGGCTTTCCCATCTCCCTCCTAAATGTAGTGTACAAGATAGCTTCATCATGTATTTCCAAGGGGAATCAGAAATGTTTTACCTTCTATCATCAGTGAAGACCAAACAGGTTTCATGGCTAACAGATATAGGGTGACAATGTTAGATGATTTATGATTTGTTTTAATTACGTAAATGCAAGAAATCTCCCTGGTCTGTTGCTTTTCTATAGATTTTGAAAAACCCTTCGACTCCCTCGACTGGGATTTTAGTTTAATGTGCTGGGGGGTTTTTGGGTTTTTGGTAACGTATATCCCATTGGATAGAGACTTGCTATAAGGATATTAAATAAACAGTCACTGTAAATGGCCAGACTTCACAATGGCTTAAAATAGAAAGAGGGTGTAGACAGGGAGCCCTTATTCCTTACCTATTCATAATATCTGCAGAAATTTAGCGATAATGATAAAGGAAGACAAGAACATAAAAGGTTTAAAAATAATGATATAGAACACAAAATTATTCAGTTCGCTGATGACACTCAGTAGTAAACATTGGTGACAAAACTTCATTTGAACGATCTATAAATGTCCTTACCACGTTTGGCAGAATTTCAGGCCTATCTTGAATATGAAAAACTCAATCAATTGGCTAGGGTATTTAAAACTTGAAAAAAGATACTGTCCTCATCTGAAATGATATGGAATCCTTCTAAATTCAAAACAATGGGTGTTTGGTTCACTCAAGACCTAAATGAATGTGAAAACTTAAATTATAATGATAAATTTCGGAAGTTAAAAAAATTATTTTAAAATTTGGTCTCAGAGAAGTATAAACGCCAGTTGGAAGAGTTGCTGTTTCAAGTCCTTATTCTATCAAAACTTATTGCACCTTGGATTTTGCTACCTAACCCTCCTGACCTTTTTAATTTAAAAAAATTCAAAAGATGTGTTTCAGCTTCGTTGGAATGGCAAACAAGATGAATAAAACAGGAAAAAAACAGTGAAGACTGTGAAACAAGGTGGTTTAACATACCTGATATAAAAAATACATTAATGCTTTGAAACTTCTGTGGATAAAGAAAATTAAAACCACAAATCATAAATGGAAGAACTCGTTTTAAAAATATACCCTTTCAGTGATAGAATCGAAAAATTTTGGACCAGGGTACGGTTCCGGATACACAAGTATTAATTTGTTTTTGGAAAGACACGTTTACAGCCTATCGGGAATTTTGTCTGTGTGTGACACCTGAGACATTAAATGAACTACTTGTTGAACCCCTATTTTACAATGATATGATTAAAAGTAGGAAATGCGGTTATCAGCAAAATAAGTTAATTGAGAAAGGAATATTCGCAATAAAACACTTTCTGAAACAAAATGGACAATTTATGGCTTTAGGAATTTAGCATTAATGTTGACTACGCCATTGATTTTATCTCATACAATGGAATGGATTTCTTCAATGAAACAATTCATAAGGAAAAGGGGATCAAAATAGATAATAAACAGACATAAATCTTTAAAACACCGAAGGCTTGAATATTATTATGAAAGAAAATAAAGGAGCCAAACTGTTCTATGAATTTTTCATTCGAGTGAGCGCAAGCCAAAAATTTCGCTCCAAATGGCTAAACAAACTGAATTCTGAAATCCCTTGGGAAAAAAGTATTTCTTTATGTCCACAAAATCAAGAATATAAAATTAAAATGGCTTCAATTTTGAATCATACACAGAATTATTGGGACAAATTTTGTCTTAAATGCTATGGGCCTAACAAACAGACAAGTTGTACTTTCTGTAACGAATAGAGAGGGGATTCGATCCAACACTTTTTATGGATGTGTAACACGCTCAACGTTTTGGAAAAAGTTGAAAAGTTATTTAATGAAAAAAGCCGAAACACAAACTAACATCAAAATCACACGAGATTTCGTTATTCTTGGAATAGATCAAGTGTGAAAACAGAGACAGTTTTTGATTTTATTATTATGCTAGCTAATTTCATATATATAAGTGCAAAATCGAAACACGTAGACCAAATGCTTCAATTTTTCGAGCCAGTTGAGCAATAGATATAAAATCGAATTGTTTAATGCTAAAGTCAACAACAATCTAAATCATTTTCATGCTGCATGGAACAACTACAGGCCAATGATTCTTTAAGAAAACACTTCTTTAAGATCTTGATCTAATACACATTTCCATATGCCCAGTCTCCTTTTTTCCACAACCTCCTCTGAAATGGAGAGAGTGAGGAAGGGAGAGGAGAAGCAAAAAGTTAAATCTCGCAAAAGATGTCACTCTTTTTTCTTTTTTTCCTTTCCCACTTTTTTTTTTTTTTTCCTGTCGTCTAAACTTATGTACGTGTCTATGTATATCTTGTTTGTCTTGCTTTTTTTTTTTTTGCTTTAAAACAACTGTTTTTTGGGCATATGCCTTAACTTACAGAAATGATGTCAATGTACATATGACTTGGCGCACTGTCCCCTTTATGCGCTTTTGTAACCTCTATATTTTTTTTATTAAAAACGTGAAAAAAAAATGCTCATAAATAGTAAGACAGTGACACAGAGAGAGAGAGAGGAGAGGAGAGAGAGAGAGAGAGAGAGAGAGAGAGAGAGAGAGAGAGATGAGAGAGAGAGAGAAGAGAGAGAGAGAGAAATGAACTCAGAACCCAGAATATTTTATTTGACAGGCCACAGGCCCAAATCAAAGTGAGTGAATAAGGTCAAAATAAATCGGTACTAGCCACTCTTAACGAAAACGCAGCTGAATTGTGTTCAAAGTTAACAAAGAAAACATTCATGAAGCAACTGCAGCATTAAGTACTCCGTTCCTAACAGCCATTGCTCTATAAATGAAATTACCAACACTCGTAATAGTAGTCTTCATAGAACAGGCTAGCAACATGGACATTTCGAATAGAGAAGGGTGTTTGTAATATTTAGCTGGAATCAACTCAAAGCGCAACTTGGGGAGAGAGAGAGAGAGAGAGAGAGAGAGAGAGAGAGAGAGAGAGAGAGGGGAGAGAGAGAGAGAGAGAGAGACAGAGACAGAGACAGAGAGAGAGAGAAGTAACAGACAGACGGACAAATAGACAGGCAAACAGACAAACAGAGAGGGGGAGACATAGAGAGACAGAGAGAGAGAGTGAGAGAAGAGACAGACAGACAGACAGACAGACAGACAGACAGAGGACAATCATGAACGCTATCTGCAAGAGAAACAGGCCGCACGGTTTGTCCAAATACATACATGGATGTACACATGCAGGCGATACCATTTTCCCTGGAAAAAATATTGCAGTCCTCGACCTGTGCCAGCCGGCCATATGACGGAGATTGTCAGGCCATAAAAAGCAATAAAAGCAGCCACTCTTATTAACGACACTGCGCAGAACGGCCGACCGGACAAAGATCGATTACTGAAATCACCAGGCTGCACACAGGATTCTGTATGATGAGGGGTGGGGGGGGGGGGTGGGGGGGGTGGGGGGGGGGGACGTGCATGGAAGAGGCGGATCGAAAATCGCGGAGATCAATCAAATGGATTCAAATCAGTTCACGAAGAACAATACATACATACATATGTGAACACAAAACACACACACACACACACACACACACGCACGCACGCACGCACGAACGCACGCACGCACGAACGCACGCACGCACGCACGCACACACACGCACGCACGCTTCGCACACACACGCGCGGCGCCCCACACACTTTACACACGCACGCACGCACGAACGCACGCACACGCACCAACACACACACACACACACACACCCAACCCCACACACACAACACACACACACCACCCCAACACACCACTCGCACACACACACTCGCACACCACACACACACACACACACACACACACACCAAAACACAACACACACACCCCACCCCACTTACCAGAGAGAAAGAGAGCCAGACGACCAGGCAGACAGACAGACAGAGACAGACAGCAGACAGACGGGAAAAGAGATATGCACAGGCAATAGCGCTAGAAAAAATGAAAGTGGCGGTGCAAATCAAGAGCACATAAACGTTTTCTTCTCATGACAATGACTCTGCAAATATTCATATAGTTTTAAATTTGAAGGAGGAGAGAGAGAGGGGAGAGGGAAGAGAGGAGAGAGGGGGAGGGGAGAGGGGGAGAGGGAGCGGAGAGAGAGAGAGAGGAGGGGGGGGGGTCGAGGTAGAATGAAGGGGAAGAGGAGAAACGGGGAAATACCAATCCTGGGCCACTTCCGCCCTCACCCAGTTTCGGGCGAAAGAAACCCAGGATTGGTATTTCCCGTTCTCTGCCAAGTAAGGCTTCAAAAACCCAAAAAAAATAAACGATTATCTAAAATAACTACTGTGTAGGATTTATCCGTTTTTAATTTACTAATTTACTAAACTTTTCAGATTTCAGTTTTTTTTTAAATTTCCTATTTTTTTCCTGTCATTTTCAATTAACATTCATTTTCGCGCAAACATTCTTCAAATGAGTCTCTGTCTTTCATGTGAAATAAAAACTACAGTCTTTAACTGTTCTCTAAAGTCTTTTAAAACCCGGAGTTATATTTCTGGCATAAAATCACCATTATCCCAGCATGTCTTCCACTGAAAGCCAGTTTTGACAAAGTATTTCTCTTTTTAACTATGTCTCTTTTGCTGAACAGTCATATATAATAAATAGTGTCTGCGTTCCTTCAACAGTTTATAAACTGTTCTAAACACTCACTCAGTTTATTGCTAGGATAAAACTAAATTATATGTCATCATCTGTCCCTATAACCTTTATTATGATTTTGCTTTGTTCCCTTTAAGTGTTGGACAGAAAACCACAATATGATTAAATTATAACGATAAAAATGTTTGTAATAGGTCTAGGATAAAAAATTGTTTTTCCACAACCAGTCTGCCCACAATTTTAAAGAGAATGAGGGGTTTTTGGGCATAAAGTTTATGCTCCATAGTTTTATAACAGAACTTAATCTAATCGGTTATTTGTTTTTATCATACCTCTTTTTAAAACTTGTTCAGTTTTAATAAATCCTATAAGGCCCAAGTGTGTAAGATTAAACCAATTTTTGTGCTGTAAGATTGTTTCTATTTAGGGGCTAATATTGATTTTGTTGCTTGTTGTTATGACCTTAATATCCTCGCCATTGTGAAGAATGACAACAGTAACTTTTAAGACTGTCAACGTCTAAGTTTTGCCAGCTAATTTTGAATTCTTTAAAAAGGACGTCACTAAGCCCACACCCCATCCCTCTCCTTTCTTTAAGACAGAAATTTTTAAATATTATTGTTGAACGTGTCCCCTAATTTTCATTTGCGGCATGAACTGTAATTTTGTTAGAAGATCTTTTAAAACCCCTTCTTTCTGTGGAGGATGTACTGTTTTTTTTCCCCTACGGCTTTATTTCAATCTCTTTCCGACTATTGTCATCTGGCATAAGACTACATGTAAAGGGCCAGAGTTAATGCTTTTCTGGAAACTTTTTTGACGGCAAAAAAATGTTAATGGGCTTATGAATTCAAATTTTTTTTCCCATTCTTTAATTTTGGTTCTAAGTGCCATTTGAGGTCAGGGTTTCGAACTATTTTATTTTCATTTCTGGCCGCAAATTTTTTGCCTCTAGATTGCGCAGTTTTTTCTAGTTTAGGAAACTTTTTGCTGTCGCCAACTCTTTGCGTTTATAATCACCATCTTTAGTGTACTCAAAACCATACAAAGTGCCCATTTCACCATTTGTTCAAGTCCGCAACGTCTGCAAGGTCTTTTAATTCTAAGGTTTTTACACTCACAGGCGCTAATGTAAATCCGGTTCTTCTGGCCACGCGCATTTTTAGTACAGTTTATTTTTATTTCCAAAAACATGTGTAGGTTAAATTTCATTTCACAACTTTCCCTGCTTTGTCTGCAATTTTTTTATTAAATGATCCAAAACCCTCCCACAAAACTAATCTTTTAAACTGTTTAAATTAGGGAATTGTATAATTTATAATCGCAATTTTGCAGCTTTCCCCCCGGTAAAGCTCTTAAAACTTTGGGGCCTTCCATCATATAAGTTTTCATCAGTGCTCAGCTCATCCCAAATGAACATAAAGTAATGAATGTAATGCAAGATCGAGCGGATTTTCCCTTAAAATGTTTTGTTTGGCGCAACAACAAATCTTTTAGTGCCGGAGTTGTCAACTTTAAAGCTTACATTTTAGCTAGCTCTTTATCAAATAAGTAATCTGCATTTTTTAGGTTCGATGTTAATATTGTTTTTAGATTTGCAATTGTTAAGTTTGAGGAGTAATGCTGATTTATCATTGCTTCTTTTAGTGAGCAAAACCCCTAATAACCATCAGGTATTGTTATGGTTAGCTTTGAGCCCGCAACTTTTATAATCTTATTTTCCCCTTGGTTTGCTTATATTAAACCCTTCGACTTTGTAAAATATTTCATGGAGCGCGACCGTTTTGGCCCCGCAATTGTTATCAATGGGCTTGTTCTAAAACAAAAGGACGGTCTTGAGTTGTTATTGTTACAAACATTTTTTAAACAAATTAAAATGGTGCATTCAATTTATGATTTCAAATATTCTTTTTGGGCCGCACTACAATCTTAAAAAATATAGCAACTGATACTTTGACATTGCTGTGACCCAGACTGCTCTTTTCATAAAAAGGTTTAGTTTCTCCATTGAAGAGCTATCTTAACCCCCTATTGAAAACGAGCACATCAAAAAAGCGTGGTTTTGTCATCCAATGCAGTTTTATCAGAACCCGTTAAATTTGCTGTGTCTTGTGCATAACTGGGTGTGGAGTGGCGTATGCCGATCATTTAATCACCATGATCCTTTGGTGAGGTCAGTGTACAGATTTCTTTTCTTTTAACAACCTTTAGCGTATTTTGACTGAAACTGAAGCACATTACAAATGACAAATCGTTTAACCCAAATTTGCACAGAATAGACATGAAGGCTTTTGAAAGGATCTGTAACGAATTAAATATTAACATCAAGACAGACTTTAGACAAAGTTGGATCTTGATCAGGGCCCTTTAGGGGGTCATTTATTTTAGGGCACGCACAAAAAGTATAACTTTGACTGGCGTTCTCCTTTCAAAATTGTTCAGCCCTGGTCCATAGAGCAAGAGCATTAAAACAGCATGGGCAACATTTATCTTAGACACTTCTAAGGGCCTAACTAGGCGGGATAGAACGAATAACGACTCTATTCGTACTTACGTTTGGTGTTTGCTAGGGTCGAAAGCAAGGCAAGATCGAGCATAATGATCTTTCTACTGGCTTTGACGCCCAAAAACAATCTTAGCAAATTTAGAGGACGCCATTAATTCAAACAGTTGATTTACCTTCGTATTCAAAGGTACCAAATTGTTTTACATACGCAAGATCGAAAGTAGACTTTGCTGTTGGCACTGGTTTATACATGCTGCCTTCTGACCTAAAGATCCAGATAGGTACAATAATAAACTATAATAATGAAATTCTTATAGCGGGAAAATGAACAGAAGGTTGGACAAAACGACATAAATTCTGAGCCAGTAATATTACAAACAATAAAAGAACCCCCAAGATTAAGTCATCAATCCCCCAAGTCCAAAACCCCAAAGTCATTGAAGATCAGCAAAGCTCGCGGGGCTCTGTTCGCGTTTACCATGAATATGAAAAGACAGCGCTTGTTCTTGGATTAACTGGCCTAGGATTACTTGGTCTTTATCTTACTAAAAATTACCCAACTATTAAGGAGAACTAAATGCCCATAAGTGTCGGCCATAAAACCCAAAATACTTTGCTTGCAGTAGACAAAAGCCAGCTGGGCAATACTCCCCATATTTTCCCGGTAAAGCGTCTCGGCTTTACCGGCTAATTTTTTTAATAAACTCGCAGATGACCAAGTTGTTTTTTTTTTCCCCTGATTTATCAGGTGGAGGGGATGGCGGTGGAGGCACTGACCCAGCACCACCACCGCCTGTTTAAAAGCCATTACCGTGTTATTATTTTCAAATCCTAAGGCCGTTATAACGCTTGCTAATGTGACGCTTGCTCTCTAAACAGCGTTGGATTCGTTCTGCTAGCGTTGTGTCTTCATATAAAATTTTCCCGGGTAGTTTCTTTATTCTATTCACTTGAGTTCGTAATTGGTCTCGGTTAGTAGTCAGCACTTCTAGTCTTGTGATCTTTCTTGTTCAAGATCTTTTAGTCTTTGGGTTATTCTTTCTTTAAATCATGCCCTAAGTGGCGTCATCAGCCTCAACGAGTTTTTCTTTTTCTCTTTTTATATGCCCATCTAGTTCACCTAGTTTTGCTAAATTGTTTGTTAATTCGCCTCTGATGGTTCTTAAAGTACGATCAAGGGCTAATAATTCTCGCATAGGCAATGGGGAATCATTAATTGTTTTTAACGCTGTTTCTTCTGAAAAACTGGTTTCTGCTTCTATTGTATTTATTAATTCGCCTGCTGATTGATTTAATTCTTTAAGTTCTATGTTTTGCATTTGGTTATCTGTCGGGGAGTTCTTTGTAGTGTGTTTTGAAGTTTAGCAACTGCATCCCTATCTAATTTTGGTCTAGCAATGCCAAGGCGATTTTGATCTTTCACACTGAGTCTATTTCTAATTGAACCCACGGCTAAAAACTTTGATGGGTCGGGTTTAGTTGTAAGCGAACAAGTTGCCCTTGATCGTTTTTTACAGACAAATGACCATCTTTTAATTCAAAATCATTTGGGTCTATAAATTCGGGAGGTTCTTGACCTAAACTTTTGTAAAATGCTCCGACCGTACTTTCTGTTAATTCACGCTGCATTGAGAGCATTGAGCGATGCTGTGTTAAAGGGATCATTTCACTCATGTCGTCTCCAGGATCAAAAACATCATAATCTTCTTCCATCTTCAATTCCTGCCATGTTTTTAAATAATTAATTTTTATTTTGCTTCATAAAAATGTCGCAAGCACATGGCTCGATTCTTAACCGCATAGAAGACTGAAAGAACCCTTTGGCGTTTAAGGAAATAAGCGGACTATTACTGTTCCAAATAATCCATCTACTATTGATGCAGATCAAATTCTTACTGTCAAATTTCCAGACCTAGGAGCAGATGACGTGATTGTGCCAGGCTCTGCGCGTCTTACTTTCAAAATAGTACTCGATTCACAACAGACCCAAACAGGACAGTTGTACAGAATCTGGGGCGGGCAATCGTTAAGAAAATTTCTATAAAACTTGAGGGGGAAGAATATTTTCTTTACACAATGCAGACATATTTTTAACCTTTTGATCTATGGCTAACCGGGAATGAAAGGGCTGATCTTGCGTTTCAAGGAATCGAAAATGAAGAAGCACTAAAACATAGAATAGGTGCTGCAGGTACTAAAGACGGCAAAAAGTATGTGGCTGTAAATTTTGCGTTTGGAAATCGCTTTTCCATTCCCTTAGATTTTGAGTTGTTAAAAGCGCATGCGCCATACTTTCAAGGAGCATTAAAAGACAGATTGTCATATGAACTAACTTTTAATGAATACAAACGTGTTATTCTATCTACAGACACCGCAGCAAAGTACAGCATTTCTGACATCACGTTAGAGTTTGATGTTGTTAGCAACCCTAATTTAGCAAGGCTAATTGAGCAACAATATCAGTCACAATTACAATATATTACGAAAGAGTGATTCATCATACAACATATCCTAGAAGCAGGGCAGACGCTATATGGAATTTTAGTTTTAGTGTCGCAGCAAGATCGCTTAAAGGTATTTTATTGCTGTGTGAAGATGAAGAACCATTCGAAAGAGGAAGTGAAAAGTTTTTTAATCCTAAAATAACGAAAGTACAATGTTCGATTGAGGGCAGTCCTAACCAAATCTACGCTAGCGGGCTTAAACCTTATCAGCATTTTGATGAAATAAGAAAACTGTTTGGGGGCGGGAGGTGTAGAAGTCCAACAGTTGACCTTGTGTCTAAAGATCTACACCTTCACAGTGTAAGACTTGATGATTATTTAACAACAAAATACGGTTTATGGATTGACCTAAGGTCAACGGAGGATAATCAGTTTGCATGGAAGCGGGGAGGAAACTGTGAGAGGGCGTAATAAACATTCAAATTGATAAAGAAGAAGAAGCTGATAAACCGCTTAATGTACATTTGTTTTTATTATATGATGCGCAGCTGAATATTGAAGCTAACAGATTAGAAACTGTAGTATACTAAATTATTTTTTCATTTTATAAAAAGCATGTCCGTTCAGGTTTATCCAAATGTGCCTACAGCGCCGCCAAAAGAAGAGATAGTAGAAAGCCCTAATATAAAAACCTTCAGATTAACCAACATTACACAAATGCAGCAAGTACTAGAGCAAGGAACCTTTCCAAAATATCAGCAAAACAAAACGAAGGTTATTTCTGCTGCCTTTATTGATGTTACATAATGTTAATACGGGAGACATCGCGAGATGTGCTCTATCAGCAGGAACGAGTGGTTGTCTCTTAGCAACGGGCATAGGCGGCTCCGCAGCTTTACCTCTAGGAGGTTTGTCTTTAGCTCTCGGCCTGTGTTCATTAGATGTATGTGCGGCTGGCAAAAATTAAAAACTAAACTTCAAAAGCACACAGCTATGGTTATAACTATTAACAGCTAAACTTTAGTTCCTTCAGGGCTGATATTAAATGAAGCTCTAGTTGACTCAAACATCAGATGAAGGAATTTTAATCGTTTACAGGTCAGATTTTGATGGACCTACACTAAGACAAAAGTTTGATCTTCAAGAAAGGCGGAGGACAAGTTTTTCTCAACCGCCAGGACCCCGAGCAGATAAAAAAGGAACGCTTAAAAAAAGTAATCGAGGGGACATTAAACTCTGTTCTAAACAGTTCTAATTAACAACGCCAAAGGTTGTTTATACTTTAGTTTATGGAGTCCAAGCGTCTACAAAATGTCTGTTGATTTTGGTTCTGATTAAGTATTTTTTTTTAATTTAAATAAATTATTTTGGCTTAGAAAAAGAAAGACAGATTGGACTTAAGGATATATGAAGGACAAGACGAATTTTTTGAAGGAAATTGCTCGAGAGAGGGAAGCGTTTATCAAGAGCACTGATGATATTGATTTAGAAAGGTCATTGACCCCAACTAAACGTTAAGGAAAGTGTTGGTTCTTGGCTATTTCTCATGTTCCAGGTTAAAACTTAACTATAGATCCGCAGTTAAAAGTAATGTTAAGCTGTTTTAATCGAAATATGTAACAATAAATGAAGAAAAATCTAGAAGTCTGGGTCTCAAAATAAACAAACCAGGATATTTCTTTCTCAAACGAACTTAAACCGGGTTGGGCAGTAGAAACTGCTTTAACAAGTTGGACGCTGCCGCTGATGATGCTAAAATGAGTGGCTCTGGTTGGTAGAGGGCGAATGTCTTAGAGATTTAGTTAAAAACAGGTAATGTATGCGCCGATTGTTGGCAAGGCCTAATTCCGCTACCTCGAGAGTATGGCTTTTAAAAGAGAGCTGTTGTAAAACATAAAAAATTCAGACGACAAATTGTTTCATAGTTTGGTTGCGTTCGTGCAAGGTGGCATCATGTCCGCACCACGCAGAGAGAGTGTCTAACTATCGGCAATTACACAAAGATCTTAACTTAAATGGAATACTCCCTTTCCTGTTAGTTGTAGGCCAAAATTGATCGTTTGAAGAACAAAACAAAAACATATAAATGTAATATTATCACAATGGGATGAGGAAACAAAATCTACAAGCGATTAAAGTGTCCAAAGACTCAGTCCCAACGATTGGCGGGAGCCAGGAGCCAGACAAAAATATGTTTGACTTATACTAAATGGTTTTTCACCGCGGCGGCTGCCTCATTTACACATTGATACGATCAATGAGTTAATACTAATGCAGCATACTTCAAAAAGATGGGCACAAACAAGAAATTTTCTGCGAAAAATGTTTAACAAAGAATGCCATCTGTGCAAGCCGCCGAGCGAAACATAAAGAAAACAATGTTGTAAAAGTGTTCTGGTAGACGTAATACCAGAACTAAATTAGCCCCCACCTGGATCTAATAAATGTTTAGTGTTAAGAACTGGAAACGGCTGCAAACAAAGGTCCATACGGTAGTTTACGCAGACTTCGTGGTCGCTTTATTGTTCCATATGAAGGGGCCAGCACCACAAAAACTTCGAGAAAAACAGTCTTAATTGAGTTAATCATTCTGGATTTGGTCATTTGCCTTCTTTATATTGTTAGGTCGGGGATTGGCGCCCTTCAGCACCAGATTTATATTGAGGACCAGATGCTGCAGAAACCATTCTTAAATAAAAGCATGCAGCAAGTGCGTATAAAGCCTGTTCTAATAATTCGAAACTTTTCTGAATTATAATGACGCCCTGATAGGACCAACAACGTATGAATCAGCCTCACCATTGTTGGATTTGTGGTTTTGAGCTAAGGCCCATGGAGTGTAAACCCACTGTAAGGAGACCATGTTCACATTTAGCGGAAAAGGTCAGAGGAGCTGCGCCAAAATAAAGGCAATCTTCAACTAAAGTTTGAACCATAAGACTGGAAGCTGCCCATCTTCTTTTTTTAACTTGCGGAGGTTGTACGAACTCTCATTTTTAATGAAAGCAGTGGAGATGCATTCAGGGTAGCCATGCCATTGACACAGTCATCAGTAAAAGTAATGTGGTTTCACTTTAAATACATGTCTTTCTATGACTCACTATGCAGGCACATGATGGGCTTTCATTAGAGGTCAATGGCCCTGTCCTTAAAGTCCTGCCAATAACGGAAGAATATTTTGACTCTTCATAACTCTTGTTTAGGAAAAGGGCGTTTACCCTTATGAAGTTAATGGAAACAGTTGGGAAAGGTTTGACGAAAGACCAACACTTCCGCTAAAAGGGCGGCGTTTTCTTTTATAGTCTTAGAGGGAAAGGACATCAGTGATTCTGATTACCAGCATGCTCAAGATGCTTGGCCAAATTTTATTGGTTAGATTGTTAAATCGATGGGAGAACTATCATGATACTCCTATTTAAATGGCAGATGTATGTTTTGTTGGCGGAAAAGTCTTTGTAAAATTATAGAAAGACTGCATGAAACTTACAGCCTGGATCCGCGCATTATATTTCTGCGCCGGGGAATGAGCTGGGACGCTTTTTCTTAAAGTTTACTGGTGTACAGAATTGATTTATTGTCAGAATTTAACAAATGATCAGGGATGATTGAAAAACGGATTGCGTGGAGGGATTTAGTATGGCGTCGCATCATTATGTAATGCAAACAAACAAATACTTGGACGGACTAGGATCGAGTAAAAGGTTCTAACTATCTCAGGTATTTTTGATGCATACCAAATCTGTCTTTGGTTGGGGCTATGGCGGCAATCGCTTCATTACGTAACTTCATGATGTTCTCACAGGTCCGACTTAATATTTCAAAAAGCATTAAAAAGTGGGTTGGGCAGTTTAACGGCCCTGATCAGGCAGGGCGCGGCTTCATTCTAGGATGTTGACTTAGAATATCCTCATGTAACTCCATGACTGCATAATGGATATCCATTAGAAGCAGTTATTCTAAAAGACTGGATCCAGGGGGAGTCCGCCTAAACTTGTGCCCAAATCTGAGGCAAAAAAAAGTATGTCTGTCATTACTGACTTATACAAATTTTATTTATGACATGGTTTGAAGTTTACTGTGTTCATTAGGAATAATTTGCTTTTGAATCAAGGAAAGTTCATGAAACCATACATTAATGAAGAACACTGATCTCGGAAACCTTAAAATCCACAGATGCTTCAGAAAAAAGACTTTTTAAGTGGATGAAACAAACAGCTGTTTTGGAAAAAGACTATGGAAATTCCGCACAAGCGTAAGACGTCGATTGGTATCCAGAGAGAACGAAGCATTTAAGCATTACTTCATTAAACCAAATTATCAGGACTTCAGAAGATTTATCATGATCAGGCTTTTTGGGCATAAATGATGAAAAAAAGAAAAGTCAAATTTGGACAAAACCTGTTTATTTTATTGGGTTTACTGTTTTAGAATTATCAAGAGATTTTGATGGTAGAGTTTTCCTTTTTTGACTACTTTAAGTCCTTGTTATCCTGATCCAGAGTACATTTACCACAGATACAGTGGTTTTGTTATGATATTCCTACTTGAAAGACATTATAAAGACATGGAAAATGGAAGTAGCTAAAGGACATGCGGGATGGGTATGACTACGTCGATTACCATAAAGATTGGCACTTTGCATTCAATTACGTAACAAGAAGGTTTTAGGAAAGATGAAGGATGAATTTATCTGGATAGGTTGTTCAAGGGAGTTTGTTTGGTTTAAGGTCAAAAATGTACAGTATTTCGAGCCAGGAGAAAAATAAATATAGAAAGCAAAGGGAATATCTCGCAGCGTTGTGCAGTCAAAACATAATCACATTGACAACTATAAAAAGAAGCATGTTTGGCAATAAGGACTTTTATTACATGATCAACGTAAAACTGCGATCTAATCTACATGAGACAATCACAACAGTTTGTATACCAATCGGAAGGTCGTTAGATAGAACAACACAAAAGGGTGTTTGGTAAATCCAGAGTTTTTTCATATGGCAATTGGGGCACTGGAGGAAACCTTAAAACTAATTAAAGCGGAATTGTGTCTGGCGGAATTTATTCTGCTGTTCTTTCCTTCACAAAAGATCCTTTGATGGAGCTGGTTGTCTTTGTTGTGGTCAGTTTTTCTCGTAAATAAATACACGGGCGCAGGATTCATTGTTACAATTCTTTTTATTTAGTACGGGGTCAAACACTCCAAAAACCGGAATCAGTTGGCCCTGATGGTGAGTGGTTCCTTCTGCTTCCCCCGGTCCAACCAATAAAGGTACCTTTATTTCAATCAAATGGTAATAGTTCTGCTGGGTGTACTGGAGTCTTCAGCAATAAATTTATTGTTTTTTCTTTTGATTGGCTCTGTACTGGTTTTAGCCTTTAATTTCTTCATTTATTCAATTGCGCGCATAAAAAAAACGAGGGCGCAATTCTTCTAACCCATTCTGGGTGTTGCGGAAGAGTTGTCAATAGCTCTCTGTGATAAGGGTAGGAAAAAAAAGTTTTTTCGGCTATATGTTTGTTAAAGTTTTTCGATAAATGCCTTGGGATATGTGAACACTCTGGATATGCATCTTTATAGTAACTCTTAGGTTTCAAACAATAATTGAATTAACTTTGCCTTTAAATTCTTTTTCCCCCACTCGATCATACCGTCTTTGAAATTCATGCGTGGATAAGTTAAAGGGGTCCTCGCTGGTTATCAGCTGTATGGCAACAGCCAAACAGCAGAAGATTTTGGTGTTAATGGTTATGCTATCTTTGTATCTTGAAGCCATGTTCAATGGACTGTGAAGTGCGTTACTTAAAATCTTTTTCGTCTAAATCCTATCAGAGGGGTAATTACAGAAGAATCCATTTGATGGGTGTAGTTTGGACGTTGTATTAACAAAAGTGTTCGGTCTTCTGTATTCGTCTAGGGGGCGGTAAATAAAAATTTGCCAAATTGCTTGTTTTAGTTAATAAACCATTCCTTTGCTGTTTTGTTCACTGGACCTCCTTGCCGCTTGGCATTAGCTTTTTAATTGTGTTGATTCCCTTCCAATATCCTTTTGGCGAATTAATTTAGATTTTGTTCATTTTTTATTCAGCCCAATTTATGTTGCAAACAAAAATTCACACACGGTCATACCAACGTCAATAAACGCGATTTCGTGCATCTTTTGTTTTTTCTGATGGTTGATTAAAAGTCACTGAATTTTGGTGGGGGGCAATGTATCCGATTGGTTTGCCTTTTAACTAGTAATATTGTTTTATTGGCTTGATCAAACATTTTTAATTGTGTAAGATGCTTGCCCTGTTTTTTCAGTGTGGTCATTTTAATAAAATTATCTGCTCAAGTCTTATGGCTTTTCCATAGGCGTCTTGCGCAGTGTAGTTCCTCCATAGCTTGTCTAGGTCTTTTTCTCTCGCGTCATTCCACAGTTTACTAATGCAAAAAAATTACTGGCTAAAAAGCAAAGCGCATTCCACCAACAGCGCAGCCCCTATCATTATTGCGGAGTGAAAGCCATTTTTATATAAAAGTTTTTTTTTTCTTACTTATTTTATTTGTCTGGAATTAATCCGTGCTTAAACTAGAAAAATTCTTTCGTGGCAAACCGATGCTGCAACTGATAGCAATCTGCTTTGGGCTGAATCCTCTAAGTATAGTTTGCCCTAAGATTGCTGGTTTAATTCTTAAAGGCTTTTACAAAGCATTGGTTTATCTACACTTAGGCCTTCAAAACAGCTGAATGGTAATACAAGGTTGGTAAAGTTTTTGTCGGTGCTCATTCTTTAGAAAAATAATATAATTATATTTATTAATAAAACATGAACCAGTGTTGATCCCTACAGGGTACCAAGGCAGCATTAATACCTTCCTGAATTATGGAATGACCAGTTGGATGACCAAGTATTATGCCCAAAAAGGAGAGGCTGTATTCTTTGGCAGCATGTGGTAACAAACAAAACAGTTGGCTCGGAACTGAATTTCAGCATTGAAAGATTCAAACAGGATGTCGCCGCAAAGACATTTTTAAAGTATCTTAAACAGGTATGAAGCGCAGCTAGGGTCTAGGAAATGGTGAAATCGTGTGGGGCAAAACGGTTCTTAGTTATGTTTAATAAAACCTAGTCAGTAGATTTGCTGCCCATTGATTTGGAAAACTGGTATTTTATGTATGATTTAACGCAGGATCCAGTTTTAACAAAAGGTCATTAGAGTCTCTAGGGTTTGTGATTTATAATATAGATTTGGACATTATTGTCGCCAGGATCTATGGGGTATTAATAACTTTTAATCATATAGATTTTGTTCCCTTCAAAATGAACGATCTGGTAAAATCAGCTGAATCAGAAAAACACTGAATCAGGGGAGAAAAGTAAAACCAAGGCCAGAAAACTCAGCAGAAAACACTGAATCAGGGTGGAGACCATTAAAAATCCTGGGCGTGTTGATGGCAGGAAAATAAAAAATTAGCAAGAGTGGAACAGACAAAAAAAAATTATTGTTACAGAATATTGGGAAACTCATTTCATGAAAACTTAAACTTCCGCTCAACGCCAGAACAAGTTGATTTCAATGCCTGCTATAAAAAAACTCCATGTGTTAAAGGGCCCCAAAAGTCTTCATGGAATTTTAACTTAAAAAAACTGTTGCCATTTTTGGCGCCATTGTGCTGTTGGGGGCAGTTATTATGGTTATAAAATATATAACCAATGGCAACAAAAAACAAAAGGAAGTTTTAAAACAACTGAACCGTTAATTACAGAAAAAAGACAACGGCACGCAATAACCTTCAAACAACAAAAGATCTTTTTGAATCCATTTATAATGCAATAGTATTTTTATATTTTTTAATAAAATCATTCATGGGCGTATTTTAACAAATTGATAAAGTCAATAAATAAAGACCTGGAGTCTTAAAAAGAAAATTTCCATAGACCAGGAATTGTAATTCAATTGCGGGTTGCTTCGGTGTAATTAAAAAAACTTCATTAAGGATCTATGCAGAGAACGCTGAGCAAGGGACATCCTCAATACGATGGCGCGTTTTTTTGTGGCGTGTGTTGTAATATAGTTAGGCTTCTGCTATTTAAGATATAAAAACATAAATTGTACTGTATTTTTGATAATTATTAAGATAACTTGAATACGGAAAAAAACTTAGTTTGTTACTTATAGGATGACTTAATCAAGGGAAGTATCAAGAAACTTGATTAATGAACTTAGAAGTTACTTGATCAAGTACATTTTAGGGAAACTTGAAGTAACTTAATTTAAAAACTTAATTAAGAACTTGGGGGGTCTTAAATTAAAATACTTTAATGTAAGAACTAGGGGGCCGACTTTGGAGTAGGTGTGTTTGTGGTGTTCTCAGGGGTGGGGTGGGAGGACGTGCGTTGCGTGGGGTGGGGGTGGGGGGACGTGCGTGCGTGGGTGGGGGTGGGGGGGGGAACGTTTTGGCGTGCGTGGGGTGGGGGTGGGGGGACGTGCGTGCGTTGGGGTGGGGGTGGGGGACGTGCGTGCGTGGGGTAGGACAAAAACACACACACCACACAAACAAACAACACACAATACAAAAAAAACAAACAATCCACACAATAAGCTGGACCGGTGCTTGTAAAGGGACTTGGCCTAGTTTTGCTTGTGCTCCTCTTTTTTTCTCAAACCAGGCTTTGCAACTTGCTTTTGCCAGAGTTACAGCAGTAATTGCTGTAGCCAAGCTTTTATGGGCTCTAATCGACAGTAGTTAGTACAATCCGTCATTGTATATTTAGAGCATTTTGTGATGAAAGTATAGATGGTCTGGCCCTCACCACTACTCCTCTCCATACTGGTAGATGTACTAAGGCCTGCCTAAACCCTATCTAGTTGTTTTGCCATAATACATTCAAAAATTCGTTTATTCCAGTTGCATAAGGGCACACTGCGGTTTTTTAAACATGAATTCAAACAGCCGAAAAGGTAACTAATTATTTAGAGTATTGTCATTTACTACAGCGTGGCTCGTGCGCTTTCTAGGTCAAAAACAGGCGAGCTCGCCTGATTAACCCAGTATTGCTTGGGTGTTTCTAGCCGGATCATTGCTGGCAAAAATGCCAGGCCAGCAGTAGTTAAACTGGCTGTGGAAGTGGGCTCAATTACTCCTGCCATTGCAGGTTCTAACACGTCATGTGTATCCAGGCCCAGAATGCTTTAAAGTTGGGGAGGGTTGGATTGTATGTATTTCAGGAGATTAAGTTTTACGTTCTGTGGTATTAAACTCATTGAACAGAAAATCGCGGAGTTTTGTTGTTATTTTGGTTAAGAATAGAAAAAAATGACACTTCAATTAGTCTTCTTGACGAGTTAAATCAAACCGAAAATCTTTCAGTTTAAGACTCCCAGTTTTTTTGTTTTTGACTGTTTCAAATTTGTCTTTGCTTTCTGATATAGCCAATGCCCTAAAAAAAAGAGCCTGAGTAAGAGATTTTCCTTTCGGCATCTTTTCTGAGTATACATGCCCGGTGTAAAGATGGGGGTTCATTTTCTTGAACCGTTACAAAGGTCTTTGTTTCATCAAATTGGATGGGAAGTGGCAGCTCCAAAAGCTGTGTTTTAAATATTTGTCAAGATCTTCAAAACTGAGAGTTCCGTTTTTTTGTTTTGAGGAAACAAAAACGAAAATGCTTCTTTTTGGCTTTGTGGAGGAAGAACAAAGGCTCGCCACTCAATTTCTTTGTCAAAAAACTTTGCCCTTGGCCTCATGACTTAACAATGTATTCTTTTCACAAGATCGGTTGTTGATCGGAAAGTTTTCCTTGCGAAGGATAGCATCACTTCAATCCATTTCTTGGTAATATTTAGTGTCATTCCAGCAACTGGCAGAAAAAAACATTGAAAAATCTATCACTTCCCTGACTCGCCATGTTTTTAACACTCCCACAAAGTTCTCTCGGAACGTTCTTTACAGGCCCGCGGTTTCGGAATTTAAAAATGGCGGCGGCTGTGTATGGTGGGACAACACAATGTGTCACGTGCTTTAAGCTCGGCACTTGATTAGATAAAGAGGCTTATGGCGAAGTAAAAACATGGGGACTGAATTTGACAAGCCGTCTCGTCATTCGAGTTGTGGCGACGTCGCGGGGTCTGCAGCAGGTTCCAACGGGGCCGGCAGGTGTGCTTTATTGATTTTTCTTGGTCGCAGGCCTCGCAGGGTTGTGGCGGCAGTGCACTGTGTGCGAGGGTCGCTTCGTCTGCGCGAGCCGTGCCTAAATTGCTGTGTTGTGTGTCTGGCCCGCCTCTCTGTCTGTCTGTCCACTGCGTTCTCTCTCTCTGTCTTCTCTTCTCTGACTAGTCTGCCGGTGATTCTCTCTCTCTCTTCCGCCATCAGGAAAAGGCGGCTCTTTAGGCCAACTTTCGCCCAAAAAACTCGGTGGAGGGTGAAAAGATGGCTTAGGAATGAAGGTTTTCCTGTTCTCTACATGTGTTTTATTTTGGTTGTTTCGTTTTATTTTCTTTCCATTGTTTTTGTTCCCTTGTTTTACTTTGTTTTCACGTGTTTGTTTTGGTTATTAGTTTTCCCCAATTTGTTTTGTTTCGATTTTATTTTGTTTATGTAATCGTGCAGAGCAGTTGCTGATTCTGCTTATTTGAGATTGGGGTTCCACACCACAGATCATGCATACTAAACTGGACATGGTCTTTCGTTGGAAGCATATTCCATGGTTGGGTCGTGTGTGTGTGTGTGTGGTGTGTGTGTGTGTGTGTGTGTCGTGTGTGTGTGTGTGTGTGTCTGGGTTGTGTCTGTGTGTGTGTAGTTTGAAAGTCTACTTGCGTCAGTGATTCGTAGATATACCAACCTGGGTTACTTTCCGCCCCGAAATACTGGGTGAGGGCGGGAAGTGGCCCAGGTATTGGTAATATCTACGTTCTGGAAGCATGAAAATGACGGGGGGGAAAGGGCGTTAATGTGTTAAAAAAAGTTAAACCCCGTACAAGCTGGGCAGCGTATGGGGACGCATCGAACTCTGATGGTTATCAGGATAAACCATTTGTGTTGCCAGCCTGAAGGCCCTTCGTCCCCTAAATGAGTGTCATTAGTCCACGGCTTGGATTTCTTGCGGGCTGTTTCAAGTTCTGCAACGATCTCCAAACAGAGATATCTGGTCGTTACAATTCTGCTGTGGTGGGTATTCTCGCTATCTCGGGGACATCAGCCGATATAAAACCACTCTTACAAGACGCGCCCATGGATGACAGCGGTATATTGTGAAATAACCAGGATGCAATTAGTTTTGTTTCCGATTTGTTAACTTAATTTTCCACACCATTTGGACAACAAACAGCAGTAGCTTCAACATAACGGCATGTTTGTACAAAATGGGGGCAGGGAATTCAGGTTCAGTTCAGTTTCTTCAAGGAGCGTCCACTGGCGTGCGGGACTTGTCCTATATTGTACGGCTACACCACATCGATAAGTTTTTGAGACCACACTTCGCATGATTGAAGTGATGGATAAATGAATTAACAAACAAAAGATGGAGGGGGACAATTGGAAGAAAGGAGGGTTCTCGTGGCTACGACTCGGCGGATGTCTTGATCTACGCATTAAGCCGACGCGCGAGGTCAGTCCTTGAGTGCCTACATACCATTCTTCTCTCTCTCCTCTTTTCTCTCTCTCTTCTCTCTTCTCTCTCTCTATCTATCTCTCTCTCTTCCTTCCTCTACTCTCTCTCTCTTCTCTCTCTCCTCTCTCTCTCTCCTTCAAGGCGGCCAAAAATAATTGGGTTTAAAATGTTCGTAATCTGTTTGTGTGAGCGGGGATTAGGGATAGCATGTATACCAAGGATTAGGAGAAGAAACGTAAGTTTTTTTCTAAACAATTCGACAATGATTGATCGACAGGCAGTTAGCAAGCGTGGGAAAGGCCACATTCATATCAAGTCAACAGATTTGGATGTGTACAGAGTTCAAAGTTCCTAACATTAGTTTAAGAATTACTTTTGTTTATAATATGAAAAATGCACTTGCGATTTCACTTTCACTAGAATTTAGATTTGAGGAATTTCTGATATTAAGGTACATGCTAAATCGCTACAAAAATGCGATTTACAATGTAATTGCTCTTGTCCCCTTTGCTAAAAGATTCACGTCGAATGTTGTAGTTCATTTTTGTCCTGCAGTGCCAGGTCCTTATAGTAATTTTCCCGTTTGCAGTTATACATACAATAATTTGGTATAACCAACACATGTATGTTTCGTTTTTCCTTGCTGATGGCATCAGAAAAAGAGAGCTAGTGTGATTCGTTAGTTAGTTCTTGATGTATATAAAAGCTTTCCAGTTAAAGAGAAACATTGCTTTTTGATTGGACTGCATTTTGTAATTGTAAGGACTCGTGGATACTGCTGCCTTTATGATAATTTTCTTGTTATATTGTTATCGCTCCTTTCTTTATGGGGGCTATGGCCTTAAAATGATTAAATCATCTGACTTGAATCTCTCTCTCTCTCTTCTCGACTCTTTGTGTGGTGTGTGTGTGTTGTGGTGTGTGTGTGTGTGTGTGAGTTGTGTGTGTGATGTGTGTGGATGTGTGGTGTGTGTGTGTGTGTGGTGTGTAGTGGATGTACAAGTGGGCGTATGATATGAGGGGGCATGGCCCATGTGTGGGCGCACGCATGTGTTGTTGTGTGTGTGTGTGTGTGTGTTGTGTGTGTGTTGTGTGATGTGTGTGTGTTTGTGTGTGTGTGTGTGTGTGAGTGTGTGTGTGCGTGGAGCGGGGGCAGGAAAGTGCGATTAAAAAAAAGTAAAAAAAAGTTAAAAACAAATAAAAAAGGAGCACACCAATGAAAACGTTCAAATTACTTAAATTCAATAATATAAATGGGGGGGGGGTGGGGGGGGGGGAAGAAGGAGAAAAAGAAAAAAAATCACAAAATCATGTTGCCTTTTTTTTTTCTATTTTCTACAAGGCACACGGGGCAACATTTACATCCGAAGGATACACGAGTGGAGGTTCACAGTGGTGAGAGAGAAATTTTGCATATGTTTGGTCGAGTTTCAGAGATGTAATTATTCTTGTGTTTAGCATCGATCACTCATCGCTCATTTTGTTTTTCCTTCTTTACTAACCCTTATTTCCTAGAGACTTCCTCTAGTCGTTCATAGGGGTAAGTTTTCTGTGGAAAATTCATTGACTTCCTTTCTTAACTAGGACAATCTATTTTTCATACCTTATAAAATGCTCATCCAATTATCTCGAGAGTGTTTTGACCGTGGGTTTTTATTTTGATTTATTGTATATCTCTTTTATTATATTTAGAAACAAAAAAAATTTTATCATATTGTTTAGCCCATAAAAAAAAACGTTCAAAACCACATCCCGTTGTTGTGTGTGGTGTGGGTGTGGTGGGTGTGTTGGTTTTTGGGGTGTGGTTTGTGGTGTGGTGTGTTTTTTTTTGTGTGCGTGCTACAAGGGGGTTGTGCTGAGTGCATGCGGTGTGTGTGGGGTGGGGTGTTGTGTGCGTGCGGCGTGCGTGCGTGCGTGCGTCTTTGCGGCTGCGTGCGTGCGTGCGTGCTGCGTGCTGCGTGTGGGTTGGTGTGTGCGCGCGCGAAAAAACCCGGGGGGGGGGGGCAAATTTTTGGGGAAGGGTCAGACGGGAGTGGGGGGGAGAGAAGAGAGAAGAGAAGAGAGAGAGAGAGAAAAGAGAAGAACAGACAACAGACAGACACAGACAAAGACGACACAGACAGACAGACAACAACACAGAAACAGACAGACAGACAGACAGACAGACAACAGAGGAGAGAGGAAGACAACAGACAGACAGACACGGAGAGAGAAGAGAGACAGACGACAGACAGACGACAGAAAAGAGAGAGAAAAGAGAGAGAGAGAGAGGAAGGAGAGAAGAGAAAGGAAGAAGTTCGCACGTGACGGAAATACGGATGTGCCGGTTACCGGGGTAGTGGTTTTCCGTCCCCCCATAGGGTGACGGGCCTGAACATCGCCGTAGTGCCCGGGAGAGGGTTTTTAAAACAGCTGCCTACAATCGTGAGGGAGGGGTAACAGCCCCGGGGTATTTCATAGAAGAGAGAGAGAGAGAGAGAGAGAGAGAGAAGAGAGAGAGAAGAGGGGAGAGGGGGAGAGAAAGAGAGAGAGGGAGAAGGGTTTTTAAAATAGTGTGGGGTTGCAACGGGTGTGTGGTGTGTTGTGGTGTGGTGTTGTGTGGTGTGTGTGGGGGAAGAGAGAGAGAGAGAAAAAGGAGAGAGAGAGAGAGAGAGAGAGAGAGAGAGAGAGAGGGAGAGAGAGAGGGGCAGGCCGCGCTTTTTGGAGTTACGGGACATACACAAGTGGGATAACAATTTTGTTCTATATTTTGTTATGTGGTTGTGTGGGGTTTTGTGTGTGTGTTTTTGGTGTGTGGTGTGTTTGTGTGTGTGTGTGTGCGTGCGTGCGGCCGCGTGCGCGCGCGCGCGCTATGTGTGTGTTTTGTGGGTGGTGTGTGGTGTGTGCTCGTGCGTGCGTGCGGCGTGCGTCGGCTGCGTGGTGTGTTGTGATTTGTGTGTGTGTGTGTGTGTGTGTGTGTGTGTGTGTGTGTTGGGTGGTATCGGCTCGCGCGCCGACGATGTGGGTGTGGGGGGTGTTGTGGTGTGTGGTGTGGTGGGGGTTTTTGGTGGTGGCTTTTTGCATTTGTCTTTTGGGGATATTGGGGAGAATTGAAATAAGACTGATAGAGAGGAGAAAATCAGACAGACTGACTGAGTCAAGAAAAATACCCACGAGCTTACGAAAGACTCAATCCCATGGCTCTAGCATTTTCCAACTCGGATCCACATAGAAGGCAGATAAACAAAAAAAACGCAAATGCTGTTCGTTCCAAACGTGCTAAATAAAAAGATCAAGAGACAGGGGGGGGGGGGAACGAGGAGGGAGAGAGAAGAGAAGAGAAGAGAGAGAGAGAAAAAGAGGAGAGAGAGAAAGAGACAGGAGACCCCAGAGAGAGAGAGAGAGAGAGAGAGAGGAGAAGAGAGAGAGAGAGAGAGAAGAGAGAAGGGGGGGGGACAGACAGGGCACAGACGGAAAATCTGTAAGAAGAAAAAGAAACACCCGAAGGTGCTGGGAGGACCCAGAAACACTGTCTTCACCTGCCTTTAGACACCCTGTACCACCCTTTGGGGGCCTGCGCTGGTTTAGATGGTACGGCAGCCAGGACACTCCATTAAGATATCAAGGACATAACTGCTCCTGAACAAGGCAAATCAACGAGGAGCAACTCATAACACCTTAAAAAAAGCATCCCCCCGGGGTTAAAACCCGCCCTATTTCAGACGCGAGCCCACCGCAAAACACCACCCTCCACCCGAGCACACCCCCCAGACCCAACCACCCTGCCCCGGGCAGATAAGAAGTGCCCCTCCAACACAGCCCAAACTTTCGCCATACGGTCTTTTGTGCCCTCAAGAAAACCAAATTGTAGTCTTTCCCCCCTGTCAAAAGGGCTTTCCCCGTGGGGCATGGGTCTTTCCTCACCGCACTGGGCCTTTCTCCAGGTCAGCCTAGTTAAGCAAAAAGAAAAAAAAACACCCCAAGGGGCTGGGGGGGACCCCCAGAAGCACTGTCTTCCCCCCTGCCTTTAGAGCACCCTTACCACCCTTGGAGGGCCCGCGCTTTTTGACGAGGGAAAAGGGACCGCAGGGCACTCCATTAAAATATCAAGGGACATAACTGCTCCGAAAAGGCAAATCAGACTGCGATGCAACCATAACCCTTAAATACATCCCCCAGGGGGTACCAGCCCGTATTTCATGACTGCAGAGCCCACCGCGAGAAACACCACCCTCCAGCGCCGAGCACACCCCACCAAACCCAAAAACCCATGCCCACACAGATGAAGACTGCCCCTCCAACACGCCAACTTTCGCCATAGGTTATTGCCCCCAAGAGAAATCCAAAGTTTTAGTCTTTCCCCCCTGTCAACAGGACTTTCCCCTTGGTCTTGGTCTTTCCTCACCGCACTGACCTTTCTCCGGGTCACCTAGTTAAAGGGAAAGAAAAAAAGAAACACCCAAGGGGCTGGGGAGGACCCAGAAAGCACTGTCTTCCCTGCCTTTAGAGCAGCCCTGACCACCCTTGGAGGCCCGCGCTGTGTTGACGATGGTACAGGGACCGGGGGAGGGCCCCCCATTAAGATATCAAGGGGCAAACGCTCCTGAACAGAGGGAAATCAACGCGGAGCAACTATAACAGCCTAAAAAAGCATCCCCCAGGTGTACCCCCCGTTTTCATACTGCAAGCCCAGGCGAGAAACAAACCCTCCAGCGCAGCACACCCCCAGACCCAACCACCCATGCCCACGGGCGATGAAACAGTGCCCTTCCAAAACACCAAACTTTTGCCATACGGGGCTTTTGTGCCCCAAGAGAAAATCCCAAATTGTAGTCTTTCCCACTGCAACGGACTTTCCCCGTGGTCGTGGGTTTTTAACACGGACCTTTTCTCCAGGGTCAGCCTGTTAAAGGCAAAGAAGAAAAAAAAAAACCCCAAGTGCTGGGAGGGCCCCAAGAAGCACTTCTTCACCTGCCCTTTTTAACAGCCCCCGAAACCCCCCTTGAGGCCTGCGCTGTGTTGACGATGGTACAGGGACGCGCAGGACCCATTAAAGAAACAAGGGGCTAACGCTCCTGAACAAGGCAAATCCTGCAGGATGCAACTCATAACCCTTAAAATAGCATCCCCCATGGGTTACCACCCGATTCATGACTCAGAGCCCACCGGCGAGAAAACCCCCCCCTCCACTGCCAGACACCCCACAGACCCCAAACCCCCCATCCCACGGGCAATGAAACGTGCCACTCCAGACACAGCCAAGCTTTCGCCTACGGCTTATGTGCCCTCAAAGAAATCCAAAGTTGTAGTCTTTCCCACTGCAACAGGGGCTTCCCCGTGGTCAGTGATCTTTTCCCCACCGCACGGACCTTTTTCCCCGGTCAGCCTAGTTAAAGGGAAAGAAGAAAAAGAAACACCCGAAGGGCGGGGGGACCCGAGAACACTGTCTTCACCTGCCTTTTAAAAGGGAGCCCGTCCCCCCTTTGGGGGCCTGCCTGTTTACGAGGGGGACGGCACGCGCAGGACACTCCATTAAGATATCAAGGGGCATAACGCTCCGAACAGAGCAAATCAGACTGCAGACAACTCATACACCTAAAAAAAGCATCCCCCCTGGGGGTACCACCCGTATTTTATGACTGCAGAGCCCACCCGGGGAGAAAAACCACCCTCCACGCCGACCACCCCACAAACCCCAACCACCCATGCCCACGGCAGATGAAGACAGGCCACTCCAACACAGCCAACTTTCGCCCTACGGTCTTATGGCCCTCAAGAGAGAAACCAAAGTTGTAGTCTTTCCCCCCTGTCAACAGGACTTTCCCCGGGTCCTGGGTCTTCCTCACCGTCACGGGGCCTTTCCCGGGCACCAGTTAAGGCAAAAAAAAAAGAAACACCCGAAGGTGCGGGAGGGCCCCGAGAACACGTCTTCACCTCCTTTAAGCAGCCCTGTACCCCTTAGGCCTGCGCTGTTTGACATGGTAACACCGCCGACACTCCATTAAATACAAGGGACATAACTCTCCTGAACAGGGAAATCAGACTGCAGATGCAACCATAACAGCCTTAAAATAAACACCCCCATGGGGGTACCACCCTATTTCATGACTGCAGACCCCCCGGCGAGAAACACCCAAAACCCCCCACGCCGACACACCCCACAACCCAACCACCCATGCCCAGGACAGATGAAGACAGTCCACTCCCCGACACACCAAGCTTTCGCCATACGGCATTCCCAAGAGAGAATCCAAATTGTAGTCTTTTCCCCCTGCAAAAGGGCTTTCCCCCCTGGTCAGTGGGGGTTCCCCACCCTCACTGGACCTTTCTCCAGGGGCAGCCAGTTAAGGGGAAAGAAGAAAAAAAAACACCCGAAGGGCTGGGGGACCCAGAGAAGCACTGTCTCACCTGCCTTTAGAGCAGGCCCTGACCCCCCTTTGGGGGGCCTGCCTGTGTTGACGTGGGTACAGGGACGCGCAGGACACCCATTAAGTACAAGGGGCAAACTGCCCTGAACAGAGCAAATCAACTCAGATGCAACCATAACAGCCTTAAAAAGCATCCCCCCGGGTGTACCAGCCCGTATTTTATGACGCAGAGCCCCGGCAAAACACCACCCTCCAGCTGCCGAGCACACCCCCCAGCCCAACCACCCCATGCCCCCGACAGAAAAAACAGTGCCACCCAGACACAGCCCGCTTTCGCCAACGTCTTAGTGCCCTCAAGAAAAAATCCAAAGTTGTAGCTTTCCCTGTAAACCCCGGACTTTCCCTTTTGGGGCGTGGTCTTTCCCACCGTCACTGGACCTTTCTCCAGGGTCACCTAGTTAAGGCAAAAAAGAAAAAAAAAACCCAAGGTGCTGGGGAGACCCGAGAAGCACTGTCTTTACCCCTTTAGACAGCCCGTACCACCCTTGAGGGGCCCGCGCTGGTTTACGATGGTACAGGCCCGCGCAGCACTCCATTAAAATCAAGGACATAACGCTCCCAAACAAAGGGAAATCAAATGCAAATGCAACTCAAAACGCCTTAAAAAAAGCATCCCCCCCTGGGTGACCAGCCCGATTTCATGACGCAGACCCCCGGCGAGAAACACCACCCCCCGCCGACACACCCCACAGACCCCAACCCCCCATCCCACGAAAAAGATAAACATGCCACCCCCCGACACAGCCAAGCTTTCGCCATACGTCTTTTGTGCCCCAAGAGAAATCCAAAGTTTCTTTCCCACTGTCAACAGACTTTTCCCCTTTGGGCAGGGTCTTTCCCCCCCGCCGGGCCTTTCTCCAGGTCACCTGTTAAAGGGAAAGAAGAAAAAGAAACACCCGAAAGGGGCGGGAGGACCCGAGAACACTGTCTTCACCGCCTTAGACAGCCCGTACCACCCCCTTTGGGGGCCTGCGCTGTGTTGACGAGGTACGGGACGCGCAGGACACCCATTAAGAATCAAGGGGCATAACGCTCCTAACAGAGGGAAACAACGCAAAGGATCAACTCATAACACCTTTAAAAAAGCATCCCCCCCGGGTTACCACCCTATTTCATACGCAGAGCCCACCGGCGAGAAACATCACCCTCCCCTGCCGACACACCCCACAACCCAACCACCCATGCCCACGGACAGATGAAGACCCGTCCACTCCAAACAGCCAAACTTTCGCCCTCGGTCCCCTTTTGGCCCCAAGAGAAAATCCAAAAACTTTGGGGGCATTGCAAAATAATTTTTAAAGGCG
>JAFLJL010018356.1:82566-116818 GCA_018398815.1 Conus ventricosus | reverse complement strand
GCGAACTTAACTGCTGTGGTTTATTTTTAGTATGCTCATCATACCCCCCTGCTTGCCAACCTCCCTCTCTCTCCCCACCCCTGTAGCAGACGACATGGCCCTTTGCAGCTGAGGCAGCAACTGCTGTGGCTAGCAGGAGGGAGGGGAGAGGGGGGGGGGGAGGGGGGGGAGGGGGGGGGGGCGGGGAGGGGGAGGATGGCAAGTAGTATGCCCATCCTACCCCCCTGCTTGCCAACCTCCCTCCCCCCCCCCACCCCCCTCTTCTGAATGTGGAAACAAAAGCTCCACTCAGTTACGTGATAGGTCTGATGGACCATGTGCTGACTCGAGTGAAAGAAAGCCCGCGAACCCTAAGCGTCGTGTAAGCAGTGAGCGGCAGAAGAAGCACATTGGTTTTCTGAATTTCATCATCGTTTTTCATCATCAAATGGACAACGGCGCAAATAAAAGAAAAGTGAAGAGCCTCAACCCTCGGGGAGTAAAAAAAAAACCCAGCAAGACAACAGCACTTTCGTCCCTCATATTCCAAGGACTTTCCATGCATTGTTGCCTCAAAACTTGGACCACTGTATGCGAGGTGCACCGTCTGTGATTTAGACTTCGTTATAAGTCATGGTGGAATCAACGATGTTTCGTCCCACGTCAAAACAAATAGGCACAAGCAGAAAGGAGCTGCAATTGGACAGACTTCCAAACTGACAAACTTTTTTACCACCCCTTCACCAGCTGAAAAAGCAATGGAGTCGTCGGTGATAAGAGCTGAAACACTGTTTGCTCACTTTCTGGTTGGAACACAAATTGCACTCAGTGCCGCTGATCATGCCGGACAGCTGTTCCTTTTTTTTTAAAAATAGTGACAATAATTAATTGAGTGTCAAGTGAGAAAATGCAAAGAGACATTCTAATGATTCACTTTTTTAAAATCATTGACAAAAACTGATTAAGTCAAGTGACAATTCACTTTGCTCAAATTATTGTGAAAGAAAGCTTTTCTATCAAGTTGAAGGTAAGCCTTTTAAGATTATTTTTTGTGTGTAGACTCTAATTGTCAGTTTTGTCTTTGTCTTATGCTGGTCTGCTCTTTCTTTCTTCGTATACATATGTGTGTATGTGTATTGTCACTGTGGTGGTTTGAAATGTTCGTGTATAGGCCTATATATGTCTCTGTGTCTCAATTTGTGTATGTGTGTGTGATAGTAGTAGTATTTTTTTCTAGCAGAAGTAGACTAAGTAAGTAAATTGTATGTTATTGTCAAAGAGTAAGTCTTGATCAATCTCTTATGCTAATAGTTTTTAATCACTATTAATTATAAAAAGAAAAGTGCATACAAAATAAGTTGGTTAAAAAAGAAATCAAAACGCCGCGTGAAATTTAATTCCGGTCGGAAAATACTGTCAGATGGTGAAAAATACTGTGAAAAGCCAGGAATAGTACTGGGAAGAAATTTTGGGGTTGGCAGCTCTGTATATATCCATGTATACATCCTTTCACTTATATACACATAAACATAAACACATTCGCGCGCACTCACACACACACACACACACACACACACACACACACACACACACACACACACACACACACACACACCTCACACACACACATATAAAGAAAGAGAGAGAGAGAGAGAGATGCAAACAGCATATATACGTCTATGCATATACATTCATCATACGTACATAGATAGGTATACATATAACATAGCCGTGTATCAATAATCATCACCATAGGTTTTGAAAAGAAGAAGAGCTGAAATAACTTGTGCATAATATTAACTTGGGAAGGGTGGAAAGAACAATACATTTTTCTTTTCTCTCTTTATCCTTCCCCTAGTCCCTTAAATATTTTTTAGATCGAGGCAATCGTCCATTCAATAGAAAATTCTACAGAGGCACATTTGAATTAATTTTAAGATCACAACAATCATTGTTTGTGTTTGAGAGTAGAATTGTTTTCCCCTTTTATTCCCCTTTCTTTTCTCCCTTTCTCGTTTAGTAAACTACTGTTTATAGAAAGAGAATTGGTTTATATGCGTTCCAGGTACTATTGAAATATGTTAGATTATAGTTAATTTTAGCGTTATATTCTTCAATCTTATATCTGGCATTTAATTGTCTTTGGAAAACAAATATATCTGGAAGATTCTTTTCCATTTTGCATCTATAAATGTACATCTTGGCAAACATTACAATAAACTCTAAGATAGAATCCACTTTTAGATATTCATCCACTCCGAAAATTACTAGTTCACATGAAATTCCAACATTATACGTGTGTTCACATTTTTCATTCAATAGTTTTTTTGAGAGATTTCCAAAATACTTGTACATATCTGCAATTCCATAAAAAATGTTCAATGGAATCTCTTTCCTCATTACAAAATGAACACTGTAACGTATCGGTTAACCCCATTGCATTCAAAACGATATTAGTCGCAATAATTCGGTGTATGATTCTCATTTGCAACCATTTCAGTTTTACATCCTTGATTATACTGATTTTATAAAACACATTCTTCCAGGAAATGATTGGATTCATTTTTGCTAACCACTTTGAGCAACAGTTAGGTTTATTATTGTCTGATGTAAAGTACTCATAATATCGTTTTGCTCCTTTATTGGTGTTTGTTATAATTTTCAACGCATTAGGCACATCATGATGTAATTATCACTCGCCATTGCTCCCGGAAGGAAGCTACGTTGAGTATTGGCCGCGCACAGCGTTGCAGGCAAAATTGGACGCTGGCGTTTGCAGGCAACGGATGTGTGAGCATGTGTAGGTAGTCTACATGAATGAATGATAACGTAAGTACAAGTGAATGAGACCAGTGTGCAAAGTACACAAGAACTTGAAGGTGAGTGGCAACCCCTTTTTTCATTCACGAGTAGATCTTGGCAGCGTAAAAAGTGGTGTACGTGTATAATTGCATTGAATTAATTGGGTATAATAACTTCTCTGAGAGAAGCCCACGCCTGTGTTGCATGCATCATATGACCATACATTTGTGAGTAAGTTCATAACTTTCGCCTGTGTGCGGCTGTACCTTAATTCGCCTGTGTGCGATATACAATTATCCTGTTCGCCTGTGTGCGATATACAACTCTCCTGTTCGCCTGTGTGCGATTTGGCAGTACCATTCCGCCTGTGTGCGGTACATGCTCAAGATTATAACCCAAGCAAAGCATGGCCAGTCATTCAGGGGCACAGGAGCAAGAGGTCGCACCTATAGATAAGGAAGATAAAGTCGAGAGGCTTGATGCTCGCATCAGTCAAATGGATGACTGATTTTCTAGACTGGAGAGGCTATTCACAAGCTGTTGACCGCCAAAACTTCGGACAAAGACCGGATCACGTCTCAGGCACCGCGTGGGACTAAGAGACGGCGCGATTCTCTCTCTGGAGGAGGGAGAAGAAACTGGGTCATGGTCCGACCGTGGCGAGTACAGGCGCACGAAAGGTGAACAGCCGGTTAAGAAAACTGCTAATGCCCTCTGAGCAATAATGAGGACTCTGAGTCATCGTCAGATGGAGAAATCTATGATGGTGCTGTGGATACTATTTCCCTTGATTGTCAAGATGATGACTTGTTAAAGGAGATAGAACAAGACTTGGACAATAAAGAGAAAAACAGCTGACAAAGTGGCTGACTCAATGGCTGAGATCAGTAATAAAAGATTTGCACAGGGGCTTTCTGAAACAAAATTTAAAGAAAGGCTTGATAAATACCAACGCCCAGACAACTGCCCCAAGCTTCAGGTGCCCAAAGTGAATACAGAAATCTGGAAGGATTTGCCAGCCACTGTCAAACAGGCTGATGTTAAGATGGCTTCAGTGCAGAGAGCCATTGTCAAAGCCACAGCAGCACTGGCACAGAACACTCAGGCTATACTCAAAGCATATAGCAAGAAAAAGTTGACTGATGCAGACATCAAAGCCTCTGTCACTGATCAGAACGCTGATGCTCGGCCTTGTTGGGTCATGCATGTCACGAGCTGTCAGTAAAACGCAGACAGGTCATGCGCCCTCATCTCCCCAGACAGCTGACAGGATGTGCAGTGAGAGTGTTCCCATTACTGGTCAGCTCTTTGGAGACAATCTGACTGCTTCCATCAAGGAGATCAAAGAGCTGGACAGACTGTCACATGGTGCAGGCCCAAGTCGTTATGACAACAGACAACGTAACAGACCATGGCAGAAAGCCAACAACAAAGAAAAACGTCCTTTTTTAGGCCAGAGACAGCAACACTACGGCCATCAAAAGAAGTTCCAGGGGAACAGAAACGCAAGACAGTTCTACCAGAAGAAAGCCTAGAGTCTGTGTCACTCTTGGATGGCCAGGTGAACACACTATCCCTCCTCATCTGCTGGATGAAATGAGACAGGAGGCTTTACTTTTTCAAGGTGGCAGGCTTACACAATATGTTGATAGATGGAAAAATTTGACAAAAGACCCTGAAATTTTAGAAACAGTACAAGGTGGTAGCCTTTAATTTGATTGTGATATTGGCCAAATCAGACAGGATACACTTTCCAGCCCGAGTTAAATGCATCAGAAAAGAAAGTTTATTGACAAAGAAATACAGAAACTTTGCCAAAAAGGTGTGATTTCAAAGTGTCAGGCTGAAGCAGAGCAGTTTGTGTCACCAGTTTTTGTTCTTCCGAAGAAAGATGGAACTCATAGATGATTCTGAACTTAAAGACACTAAACGAAGATATCGTTTATTATCACTCAAAATGGAAACCTTGCATACTGCTCTAAAACTAGTGACTCCAAACTGCTTCATGGCTTCAATTGACTTGAAGGATGCATACTACTCAGTATCAGTCAAAGAGGAACACAGAAGATTTCTCAGATTTGAGTGGGATGACCAGCTTTGGCAGTTTAACTGTCTGCCTAATGGGCTGGCACTTGCACCACGTAAATTCACCAAGCTGTTAAAACCTGTGTTTGCCACCTTGAGAGGGGAACGTCATCTTTCCTCAGTATTTTTGGATGATTCACTTTTGTTTGCAGAGACGAGAATGTCATGTGCCTCTAATGTATTTAACACAGTGAAACTTCTGAGGTCTCTGGGATTTATCATCCATCCCCAAAAATCAGTACTAGAACCCACTCGTCGCATTCAGTATCTGGGAGTCATCATTGACTCCGAGTCAATGACAGTAACTTTAACACCTGAGAGAGTAGCAGACATGGTTTCGATTTGCCTGTCAGCTGTCAAGAAAGATACAGTGAGTATCAGGATATGGTGAGAGTGATTGGAAAGATAGTGGCTTCCTTTCCAGCGGTGATGTATGGGCCACTTCATTATAGACAGCTGGAGAAAGAGGAAAAGACAGCACTGTTGCTGTATGCAGGGAATTTTGACAGACACATGACATTGTCGCCTCTTGCCAAAAGAGAACTAAATTGGTGGATCAACAACATTGAGACTGCTTATAATGTTATTCACCAAACAGAGCCTGATGTCACCCTGACCTCGGATGCATCAAAAACTGGATGGGGTTGTGCATGTGAACAGTCAAAATCTGGGGAGAATGGCTGCCAGAAGAAAAAGATTTTCACATCAACTATCTGGAACTTAAGGCAGCATTTTTTGCTTTGAAATGTTTCCTAAATCAGGTTTATGGCGACATGTCCGTATCATGATAGACAACACAACTGCTGTTGCATCTATCAATCATATGGGAACAAGTCATTCCGATTCATGTAATTTGATGACACAGAGATATGGAACTGGTGCATTGACAATCACGTACGGTTGAGTGCTGCTTATATTCCAGGTAAGGAAAACACAGCAGCAGATGAGGAGTCAAGGAAAATAAACCTGGATGCAGAATGGAAGTTGAACAGAGAAGAGCTTCACAAAGCATTGATACAATTGCATATGAATCCGACATTGACCTCTTTGCCTCAAGGTTGAACAACCAAATGCAGCGCTATGGACCTTTCTTACAGACCTGACCCAAGCGCCTATGCAGTAGATGCATTTTCTCTCCCTTGGAGTAACCTTCAATTTTATGCCTTTCCCCCTTTTAGCACGATCACGGCAGCGTTGGGGAAGGTGAAGAGAGAGCGAGCGATGGGGGTAGTGGTGGTGCTCTGGTGGCCTCTGCTGACACAGCTGCTGACACAAGACCCAGTACTGCTACCAACACGAGACACCATCCTCTCCCTCCCCACGCAGCAAGGGAGAACCCACCCCCTTCTTCCCCCGCCTTTAACTGATGGTATGCAAAGTATCAGGGAGCGGTAGGCCTACCAGAAGGAATGCTGTTCCAACCAGGCAGCAGCGCTAATCGTCAGTTCTTGGCCGCCCCCACACACGCGCAGTGTACAACACCTACATTGCCAAGTGGAAGCAGTACGCAGCAAAGAATAGTATCCCACATGATGTGCCTGACATTGTGCAGGCAGCAAACTTTCTTGCCGAACTTTTTAGTGCTGGAGCAAACCACAGTGCTATAAACTCTGCGCGCTGCGCTTTGTCCGCCTATCTGCCATCAGTGAGTGGATTTTCAGCGGGCAGTCATCCAGTTATTGGCAAACTTGTGAAAGGAGCATTTGAACATAGGCCTTCCTTACCCAGATATAAGGTCACTTGGGATGTAAATACTGTACTTAGTTATTTAGATTGCTTATCTCCCATCATCAGTTGACTTTGAAAGAACTGACTTTGAAAACTTGCATGTTGTTAGCTTTAGTTACAGGACAAAGAGGTCATGCTTTATACTCTTTGAAAACAAGTGATGTAAAGATGTTTGATTGTAAACGTGTGTTACAATTTTTCATGTGTATTGAAAACAACAAAGCCAGGGAAACATACAGAACCAGCAGAGATTAGGGCATTTGCAAAGAATGAAAATCTGTGTCCAGTGAAACACTTGAAGCAGTATATTGACACAACTAAGGATCTGAGGCAGTCACCAACAGCAGTTATTCATCAGTCACACCAAACCTCACGCACCTGTGGGTAAGCTGACATTCGCGTGATGGGTGAAAGAGGTGCTAGAGGTGCTAGCGCGCTAGGCTGCAAGCTGCAGTACAGCCCCAGGCTGGAGTTTCATTGAAAACAATTGAAAGCAGCGGGCTGGACAAATGAAAAGACATTCTGTAAATACTATAAGAGACAGAACAGTGCCAGTTTCAGCCAGAAGGTACTTGATGGCTATGTGAACAGCAAATGAAAATGATGAAGGATCATTGTGAATAAATGTGTGTGGCATTACATGTCTGGCCTGTGATGTTTATATTGGCCACTATCCTTACTTTCTCTAAAGTCTCAACGTAGCTTCCTTCCGGGAGCAATAGGCGAGTGATAATTAAAAATAAACTAGACCTACGCTAGGAGGTTGCAGTTTAATTGAAATTATTACGAGCCTATTGTGGAGGAAGGAGAAGTTACGTCCCTCCCAATTAGTGTTCGTAGTAATAATCAATTTTACTGTCCCTCCCTAAAGGCGTAAGTCTAGTGGCCATACAGCTCTGAAATTTGCCTGCAACGCTGTGCGCGCCAATACTCAACGTAACTTCTCCTTCCTCCACAATAGGCTCGTAATAATTTCAATTAAACGCAACCTCCTAGCGTAGGTCTAGTTTAATTTTCTAATTAGTATTGTTATTAACTTGTATTCGTTTTTCTTAGGTATTGTTTTATTGACGAAATCCAACCATAGTACGTAATAAAGTCAACAGACAAATGTGTACTGATATGAATTCTCTATGTTTGAAAAATTCCCCATTTTCTTTCAGAAAGTGCCTGATGGAGTATATTCCTTTCTTAATTATATTGTTTTGTTTGATGACAGCATTTCCTATTTTGATTTTTTCGTTGTAGAAACAGGTTCATCTAGCACCTCACAAACATTTTTTGGCGTAATATTGAGGCAAAAGTTTCTATATGCTTTGAAAGTATGGTCCAAAAAGGGTTAATGTTTGAATAATTTAAACCGTACATTGGTCCGTAACATTCAAATTTTAAGAAAAGGGTACTTCAACTGCAATATTTATCCATTATGATTCGTTGTTTTATATTTTCTCAGCCATGAAAGTTTCAGAGCGTATATAAAACCTTCGAATATCTGGTATGTTCAAACCCCTTTGTTGTACCACTTTTTAACTGCCGTTTTTCTACAAAATCCTGTCCCCTTTTCCATTCCAAACAAATTGAAAGCATAACTTTTGGAGTTTTTGTACAAAATGGTCAGTGGATCGGGAAAACAAAATCCAAAGATGTATTTTTAGACAGAATTAGAGATTTTAACACAGCTACTCTCCCAAGTGGAGTGTTGGTTCTTTGTGACCAAATTTTAAATAACATTTTAACCTCTGCAATTTTTCATTGTAGTTTATGGTTTCACAATTATTTAAATCTTGAGAAAACCCAGATTCCCATATTTTGAATTTAGGGGGATTCCATATCATTTTCAAGGGGGGCAATATACTTTTTTGGATCTTTTCATTTCCTACCCAAAATTGTTTGTGTTTTATCACAGTTCTACTTAAGCCAAAATCTTGCTGAATCTGTCTAAGATAAATATGGATGGGTTTAAATGATTCTTCGTCACCCTCATTGAATAACTGTGTATCATCTGCAAACTGCGCAATTTTATGCTCAGTATTATTTATCTTTATCCCTTTTAAGATTTATCTTCCCTGATCATGATAGCAAAATTTCCAACGCACAGGACAAACAAATATGGAGAAATAGGGTCTCCCTGCCTAAACCTCTTTCAACTTTAAACCATTGTGCAGTGTTGCCATTTATACTAACCGTTGATCTGATGTCTTTGTAAAAAGTTTAAATCCAACGCAAACACCACTCCAAAACCATATGCTTTTAAAACTTTAAACATAAAACCCCAATCCAATGAGTCCAAAGGCTTTTTAAAAATCAATACTAAGTAGCAAGCCAGGAAGTTTTTTTCGTTTGTAGATATTTTAATAAAAATCGTAATTAATCTAATATTATCTCCTATATATCTATTAGTTATAAATCCCGTCTGATCCCTTTTATAAGTTTTGGGTGGGACGTTCTTAATTCTATTGGAAATACACGAAGATCCTATTTTGTATATTACTTTAAGAAGAGATACAGGTCCCCAAATTTTTGATAAATTCCTTAGGTTATCGCCTTTAGTATACAGATAATTAGACCTTCTTTTTGTGTTGATGAAAGTTCTTCCGTGTTTAAATGCCTCATTTAGTGACCTCACTCAAACGTCCCAGTTGTTTCCAAAAGAATTTGAAGAATTCTACCGTAAATCCATCTGTGCCAGGGCTTTTACCATTTTCTATTTTTCAGAACTTGGCTAGCTTCCTCTATAGTTATTAGACCATCTAACATCGTTCCTTGTTTTTCTGATAATTTGGGGGTTCTTAACTAAGCTTTCTAATTCAAAATTTTCTATTCTCTTCCCGATACAAATTCTCATAGAATATTTTCACTTCATTTAGGATTTCTTTATGTCATCTATTATCTCATTATCCTTAGTTATAAGTTTGTCATTTGTTTGCTAATTAGTTTCTTTTCTCAAGACTACAGAAATACTTAGAGTTTTTCCCCATCAGCAATCCATCTGGCTTTTGATCTTAAGAGTACACCTTCCATTCTGGTATCTCAAATTTGTTCTCAACTCCTGATTTTTCTCGTATATTTTTTTTCATTACATCTTCTGTTTTATGGTCCATCTTTTCAGAGTTTGAATATCTTTCATGATTCCTTTTCATTTCTGTAGTTTTCTTTTTTTTCATTTGGCATATGCGATAGTTTTTCTCTTATTTTCATTAGTAGAAAAATCTAAAAAAGTTTGTCTGAATTTTAAGTTAAAATTTTACCTTGATCTATTTCATCAATTGTTTCATTGTTGCAATTATCGCGGCGTATTCTTTTGTCACATTTATGATTTCCGATTAATTTCATCCACATATTGCTTATCCTTAAGCAAGGAAAAATTTAAATTTCCAAAAAGTATGTTTCTTTTCATTTTTACCAAATTTCAGTTGCAGTGTAATTATAGAGTGACAGAACGGTATCCCGGGACGATGTCAGCATCTTCAAAATACCAGTACAAAAATCAGATACCAAGAAAAAGTCTAGTCTGCTTGCTTTAAGGGTGTTGGCTTCTCCAAGTGTACGCCTACATTCTGGTTGCTCTCTCTCCAGATATCTGTCAATCCAAGTTCTTTCTATCATATTTTCAAGTGCCTTTTGGCTCTTGGGTTATTATCATGTATATAATTGCAACTATCAAGGGTTTGGGGTTTAATACAATATTCCAGTCACCAACTGCAATTACATTGTTATTTTTACAACCTTTTATGGTTTCCCTAAGAAAATTATAAAATGTGGGGTTATCCTTGTTTGGGCCATAGACATTTACCAAAAGGAAACCCTTCTCAAAAGCAGTAAATGATACCAGAAATAAAATTTCCGTTTATATCACGATGAACTTTGTTATTCTTAAATTCAATTGTTTGAAAAAGAACAGCCACTCTCTAGAGTTTGATTTATAAGACGCAAACACACATTTATAGCCCCATTCAGATTTTACATTTTTTTCTAGTTTGTCACAAATGAGTATCTTGCAACAATTATATTGAACTTTTTCGTTTCAGATAATGGAAGACACCCTTCTTTTTTTCAATTCCCCAATCCCTGACAGTTTAGAGACGCAATTGTTAAAGTCCCATTGTTTAGTCTTCATATCCTTATTTGTAATATGTGCACACAACAAAAAAAAAAAACACTATATCTGTGAAACAGGTCATAAGCATTGTATGAATTAATTTTAGAAAACAACATAAAACAATTCAAGATTGCCTCGTAACAATGCACTTTGACAAAAACGTACAATATCCAAACACGTAACATCCTTTATACATCCGAAACTCACTCTCATACAGAAAAAAGGGCAAAAAAAAAACAAGTTTTACAACAACAATCAAAAAAGAAACGGGAAAAGACTAAATTCCCTTATAAAATGTATTCCCTTGACCACCGCAAGCGAGCATTGGTGCAAAAAAATCTAAGGGTGTGTGTGTGTGGGGGGGGGAAGGCTCAACAAAAATTATGTAAAAAAATATTTTAAAGTCATTAAACAACATGACATTCGCACTGACAAAGAAAAGTCTATCCCTAACAAGGGGGAGGGGGGAAAAAAAAAGGGGGGGGGGGGGGGGGACATTTTGGATACATCTGTGGGGGTGGGGAGGGGAATCATATAAAGTAGACCAGACGGGAAAGCAAGGAGGCGAAGGGGAAAGATGGGAAGGGAGGCGGGGGGAAAGGAAGCACAGAGGAATGAAGAGGGGGAAAAATGCATGTGCGCATGCGCATTGATTACAACAAAAAAATATTTAAAAAAAATAAAAATTAAAAAAAAAATAATAATAAAAAATAAAATAAAAAAAAAAAAAAAAAAAAAAAAATTTTAAAAGGGAAGAAGAAAAGAAACCTCTCACTCATTCCCCAAACATCTCCAACTACCCGAGCACATCTCATGCCCAGAGAGCGCCGGCAAAAAGATCATGTGTTCATGCAAGTTACTGCCTGCACCTACATCTAGGTCACCTGTGTTTGTGTGTTTTTTCATTGTGTACGTGTACATATATGCAAGGGGAGATTGAGCAAGGGAGATGTAAAAAGCGTGTGGGTGTAAAGTTTGTCAGCGTGCGTGTGCGCTTATGTACTCCATGCATGTGTAAGTGCGCTTGAGATGTGGTGTGTGTGTGTGGGGTGCGTGTGTGGTGTGTGTGTGTGGGGTGTGTGTGTGCGGCGTCTGTGTGTGTGTGCGCGCACGCGCACGCGCGTGAATCTGTGCACATGTTCTCGATTCAAACGTTATCAGCATAATTAAGAAACAATAAGCAACTTTGGGACAAATACATGGGTTTGTCATCAGGATTACACGGTTTTTTGATTTTAAATTTAAGTCTTTCAAAAATCAATTCACATGCTAGAAAGACATTTAACAACAAACAAGCAAAAATCTCGCTGCATTGGAATCTGCCCCACACAAGACAATGGAGAAATGAACAAATACTCAAAGACGATTAATTTCAAATCAGCACTTGATAGTTACAGCTTTTGGACAACAACAACAACAACAACAACAAAAAGAAGAAAAGAAGAGAATAAAGAGCATCTCGGGATTTTAAAGATATCATATATATATGGGAGGCAGGATGTGTGTATGTATCGTGAGCGTGCGTGTGTGTGTGTGTGTGCCCCGCGCGCGCATGTGTATGTATGTATACATGTATGTGTGTGTGTGTGCGCGCATGTGTGTGCGCGTGTGTGTATGTGTGCGTGCGCGCGCGTGTGTATGTGTGTGTGCGTGTGGCGCGTGTGTGTGTGCGTGCGCAAATTGTGTGCAAGCGTGTTTTGAATCAACATCATTATCATTGTCAAATACACAACAATAACACAAAAAATTGAATAATAGAAAAGAGAAGAAACCAATTTTTCCCCCCTCTCCTTCCTTTTAAAGGCACACACACACCCACACACACAGACTTCAGGGCAAGACTATAAGTTATTGGCAACAATGTCCTGATACTTAAACATTACAATTTTTAATACTTTTGCTATCTGAAAAGAAAAACAACTAAAAAAGTTTCAGCAACTTTGTTGAAGAGAGAGAGAGAAGACGGGTGTGTGCGCGCGCGCACGCACGCGCACAACGCACGCGTAATGTAATAAATTTTTTAAAAAACAACAGAAAACGCACACACACACACACACGATCTCATTGGCTGGGAGCATATGTTTTGTGGCGCAATAAAAGCACAGGTAAAATTATGAAACAGCAATATTTGCCACGAACAATCAAATTTGATATCTGCTATAATAAAAAACCAGTTGGATTTACAGGTGAATGCCACATTAAAAAACCCAATGGGTTTAAAATCAATAGAAATTAAGCAAAAAAAAAAAGAGAATTTTAAATAGTATTTAAGAAAAACAAAAACCACAATAAACCATAACCACCACTATCACAATCTTCAAAATTCTGGCTACATATATCACATATCTTATGTGTTATAAAGTTGAATACTTTTGGTGGTGGTGGTGATCTGTGTGTGCGTGTGTGTGGTGTGTGTGTGTGTGTTGTGTGCGTGCGAACGCTCTCACAAGTTTTGGTGTGCGCGTGTGTGAAGAAGACATCTTACCTGTGTGCGCAGATGTGTCCCATAGACATAATATTTTTTCTATTCTATCCTTACATACGTTGTTTATACTACAATACTTATTTCCATTACCCTATCATTTTGGGTTTTTTTTTTTTACAGATTAATTGTTATTTGAGCTTTACTGTGTCAAAATTGTTATTTTTTAAATAGACTGTGAAGACTTTTACTACTGAACATGCAATACATTTGCCTTTATGAGAAAATAAAGTATATTTAGGTGAACTGAAATGGACTGAATATCAAACATATCTCCTTCATCATCCATAGAAAAGTGTAAAAGATGCATGTAAACAGTAAAGAGATACAACAAGATAAGGTCAACACACCCGGGGACAAAATCTGCCACCATAGTATCCCGTAATAATTTGCATAATATCCAAGTCAGAGATGATGGTGCACATACACCCCTAACAATAATGGAACAATATCATTGCCACGGATATTGCTTAAACAGAGGGGAGGCAGGTGACTGGCGAGGGAGGAGGGACCTTTGGGGGACAAAGAAGGAAAAAGATCACCCCTCCCCATAAAAAGGTGTTGGGGGAGGTGGAGTGTGCTGGAGATAAAAGGAGCAGGGAAAAGGCCAAAGAAAAGAAAAACAACGGAGGAAAGGAAAGGAGCATCCACGTGACATACAAATTTTCAAAGACAATAAATAATGCGACAGAAAAAAGGCAAAGAAAAGAAAAAGAAAAAGCACTTATGCACAGATCATACACTGAATTTAAGAGTATTTCATTAATTACAAATTCATACAACAATCGCCTAATGATGGGGGTAATCGAAATCATATGTCCCTGGCCTGTTTTGTGAGTGAATGTGTACGTGTGTGTGTGTGTGCGTTGCGCGTGCATGTGCGCCGTGTGCGTGTGTGTATGTGCGTGCGTGTGTGTGTGCACACGTGCGTGCGTGCCTGTTGTGAATGATAATAAGAACACGGGGTTTCTATATCAAATCCAGAAAATACTAACCAAACTTTTATCCCTTTTTCACTCATACTTACATATTTCATTTTTAAGCCACATTACTATCACCCATCCTGTACCCACACATCCCACCCCCCCCATCCACCACCCTCCACCCCCGATTCCCTCAAATTCAGGCCCTTTCTTTCGTCAACATCTGATCTACATCGGCATCAATGTCCATTTTAATATTTTTCCATTTTTTAGTTTGTCAGTATCTTGCCATTGGATGACCAAGCGGCCATTGTAGCGAGTGGGAACTGACCTTACGCAGAAGTCTGTAGTTTTCTTGCGTTAAATCCTCGCAACTGTAACACCCGACTGTTAAGTTTTTTACGGGCTATGAGCACCAGCCCACTTTTTCTGCGAGAAAAAAAAAGGACAAGGATTGGTCTTGGCCTACCACCCTCCGTCCTCTTCCTCCCGATCTGTGGGGGATTTCCACGTCATTGGCTGTAACGGGTACTCCCAGTTTCATGGTGAAAATGTCCACACACTTGTTGACACAGTCTTTTACTGACTCCTGCTGTTTTTCTGGGACACCGTAAACACGGGAATTCCATTGTCTTCCGTGCTGCTATGATCGTTCATGCCCGTTTGACACTGCTGGCCTCCTTTCGTCGTTGTAGCAGCTGGCCCTTGAGTTCCGCTCGTTCCCCCTTCAGTCCCTCTATTTCGTTTTAAGTTTGTCGTTTTCTTTTTGTAAATCGAAAACGTTACATTCTAGCGTTTCTATCGGCGGTCAGCGACGCTGTCAGTTTCTCATTTCTGTACGTAGGGTCAGGATGTCTTCTTTTGTACTAAAGTTGGACTCGTTTCCTGAATTTCGTGTAATGTGTCCTGTAGCCCCATTTTTTTCGCTCACACAACTTTCCACTGTCCTGTTTTTTGCTTTTTCTTGTCTTGCTTGGGCCCCACTTTGCTCTGTTTCGGGGCTCCCGACAAAAGCACCTCACTGAGGATGAAGAAGATGCTTCCTTTTGATCTGCTCGAGAGATATGTAGAAATTCTGGTTGTCATTTTTCCTCAGTGACTGCCTCGCTCACCTGATTCACATCTTAGCTGGACATGACGGACAAACACACTTTCACACTGTAATCCATCGAACAGTGGTAACACCAATAGATTGAAACACAGCACCTGAAAGTCCACTGCAACACAGTCACAACACCTGCTCGCTTCACATAACTTCGTTCATGGTTCTTTTCTTTCGACACGATAATCTTGAAGAAAAATCAACAATCACTGGTTACAGTTGTACTACAGTATTTGTTGAAATGACCACTGCTGAAATTCTGTCAAACTGCCGGCCGACTTTGACAAAGATAAAATTTTTTGAACTGTCTTCGCGGAGACAACGCAAAACCGCGTCTTGCCGGCTCGGCGACCGGAAGTCAAGTCCTCAATGCAAGAAGATTTATTAAGAGCACTGAATGATATTGATTTAGAAGTCATTGACCCAGCAAGCGTACGGGCAAGTTTTTGCTCATGCTATTTCTCAATTTCCCGGGTAAACTAACAATAGACCCGCCAGTTAATAATGTTAGCTGTTTTAATCGACTATGTAACAATAAATGAAGAAAATCTAAAAGTCTGGGTCTCAACTAAACAGCAGACTATTCTTTCTCATAATGACTTTAACACCCGGTTGGGCAGACCAACTGCTTACACAGTTTTAAATGTGGCCGCTAGAAGAAGCCAAAATGAGAGGCTCTGGTTGGTCAGAGGGCAAAAAAGTTTTAGAGATTAGATTAAAACAGGCAAAGTATGCGCCGATTGTAGGCAAGTCTTACTTTCCCCACTACCTCCAGCATTAGTTCCCAAAAAGAGCAGTTCTAAACATAAAGAATACAGACAACAAATGTTTTTATGTGGTGTGTTCTTGCAAGCTGCATTACGTCCGCAAAAACGCAGAAAGGTGTCTAACTACACCCTTACATCAGATCTTACTTTAGTGGGTATCCTTTCCCGTTAGCGTGGATTCCATTGATCAGTTTGAAGAACAAAACAAACCAATAACTGTTAATGTCTACACATGGGATGAGGAAACACATCTACAACCTATTAAAGTGTCCAAGAACAGTCCAAAAATAGGCGATCCAGGCAAAAATCATGTTGACTTACTACTGTTTGTTTTCACCAGCGGGGCTACCGCATTACATATTGATACGCACAATGAGTAGATTATTGGCGCATACTTCAAAAAACACTAACAAACAAGAATTCTGCAGAAAATGTTTAACAAGAGTTCCATCTGTTCAAGCCGCAAGCGAACATAAAAAACATTGTATCGGCCCAGTTGACTGTCATACAGAACTAATTACGCCCCCAGAAGGCAGTAAAGTTAGTTTTAAGAACTGGAAACGGATGCAAAATTCTCCATACGTAGTTTACGCAGACTTCGAATCACTCATTGTTCCTTATGAAGGGCCAGCGCCACAAAAACTTCGAAAAACAGTCTTAATGAGTAATCATCAGATTTGTTCATTTGCCTTCATTATTGTTAGGTCGGATGGCGCTCATTCAACGCCAGAATTATACAGAGGCCCAAATGCGGCTAGAAGATTTTTACAGCGCATGCAGCAAGTGCGTAATGATTGTTCTAATAATCTGAATTTATCTGAAATCATGATGACGCCTGATGCCCAACAACAGTATGCCTCAGCCACTCACTGTTGGATTTGTGGTTTAGAACTCAGTGAGGAAGCCAATCCAAAAGTAAGAGACCATGATCACATTAGTGGAAAGTTCAGAGGAGCAGCGCACAACAACTGCAATCTTCAACTAAAGTTTGAACCAAAGACATGGAAGCTGCCTGTATTCTTTCATAACTTGCGGGGTTACGACTCTCATCTTATAATGAAAGCAGTGGGCGATGCCTTCAGGGTGTCATGCATTGCACAGTCATCAGAAAAGTACATGTGTTTCACTTTAAATAACATGTCTTTTTATGACTCTATGCAACACATGATGGGTTCATTAGAGTCACTAGCTATGTCCTTAAAGTCTTGCCCAATAACGGAAGAATATTTTGACCCAACTCTTGTTAGAAAGGGTGTTTACCCTTATGAGTACATGAACAGTTGGGTAAGGTTTGACGAAGATACACTTCCACCTAAAGGCGCGTTCTTTTCTAGTCTTAGAGGAAAGGACATCAGTGATTCTGATTACCAGCATGCTCAAGATGCGTGGCAGAAGTTAGAGTGTAAAACGATGGGAGACTATCATGACTCATACTTAATGGCCGATGTATGTTTGTTGGCGGACGTCTTTGAAAATTATAGGAAGACCTGCATGAAACATTATAGCCTGGATCCCGCGCATTACATTTCTGCGCCCGGGATGAGTTGGGATGCTTTCTTAAGTTTACTGGAGTACAGATTGATTTATTGTCTGATTTACCAATGATTCAGATGATTGAAAACGGATTGCGTGGAGGAATTAGTATGGCGTCGCATCCTTACTGTAAAGCAAACAACAAATACCTAGATGATTATGATCCAAGTAAAAGGTCTAACTATCTCATGTATTTAGATGCAAACAATCTGTATGGATGGGCAATGGCGCAATCACTTCCATTACGCAACTTTAAAATGTACACAGGCGGCGATCCAAAAAATATTCAAAAGGCATTAAAGTGGTTGAGCAGTTTAACGCCAGATCAACAGCATGGGTTCATTCTAGAAGTTGACTTAGAATATCCTCATGAACTCCATGACCTGCATAATGACTATCCATTAGCTGCAGAAAGTCTAAAGATGAATCCAAGAGAGCCACCTAAACTTGTGCCTAATCTTCGGGGCAAAAAAAAATTATGTCTGTCATTACAGACATTCTACAATTTTATTTAAGACATGGTTTGAAGTTGAAAGCAGTTCATCGTATAATTGCTTTTGATCAAGAACAGTTCATGAAACCATACATCATGAAGAACACTGATCTCAGAACTAAATCCACAGATGCTTCGGAAAAAGACTTTTTCAAGCTGATGAACAACAGCTGTTTCGGAAAGACTATGGAAAATCCGCACAAGCGCAAAGATGTCAGATTGGTCACCAAAGAGAACGAAGCAATTAAGCTGACTTCAAAACCTAATTATCAGGACTTCAGAAGATTTCATGATCAGCTTTTTGGCATAATGATGAAAAAAAAGAAAGTCAAATTGGACAAACCCGTTTTTATTGGGTTTTACTGTTTTAGAATTATCAAGCTTTTGATGTTAGAATTTCTTTATGACTACTTTAAACCCTTGTATCCAGAGTCCAGAGTACTTTACACAGATACAGATAGTTTTGTTATAGATATCCCTACTGAAGACATCTATAAAGACATGGAAATAGAAGTAGCTAAAGGGCATGCAGGATGGTATGACACATCCGATTACCCTAAAGATTCGCCTTTGCATTCAATTACTAACAAGAAGGTTTTAGGAAAGATGAAGGATGAATTATCTGGAAAGGTGATTAAAGAGTTTGTTGGGTTAAGGTCGAAAATGTACAGTATTTCAAGCCAGGAGAAAACCATTAAGAAAGCAAAGGGAATATCTCGCAGTGTTGTGCAGTCAAACATATCGCATGACAACTACAAAGAAGCATTGTTTGACAATAAGACTTCATCATGACAACATAAAACTACGATCTAATCTACATGAAATCAACACAACTGTTGTAACAAAGAAGTCATTAGATAGAACAAACACAAAACGTGTGTTTGTTAATCCAGAGTTTTCATATGCAAGTGGACATTATAGAACCGTAAATTAATTAAAGCGGAACTGTGTCTGGTGGGATTATCTGCAGTTCTTCTTTCACAAAAGATCTTTGGGGGGCTGGTTGTTTTGTTGTGTCAGTTTCTCGTAAATAATACACGGGCGGATTCATCTTTACAATTCTTTTTATTTCATACGGATCAACACTCCAAACTGGATCGGTTTGCCCTGATGCGAGTGTCCCTTCCGCTTCCCCCGGTAAATAAAGGTACCTTACTTTCAAACCAAACGGTAATAGTTTGCTGTGTGTACTGGAGTCTTCAGCAACATTTATGTTTTTTCTTTTGATTGCTTGTACTGGTTTTAGCCCTTTAAATTCTTCATTATTCATTGCGCGCAAAACTGAGGGCAGTCTTCTAACCCATTCTGTGTTGCGAGAATTGTCAATAAGCTCTCTGTGATACTGGTAGGAAAAAAGTCTTTCGGATAACTGTTTGTTAAAGTTTTCAACTAAAGCCTGTGATCTGTGAACTCCTGGAATGCCTCTTCTAATGGTAACTCTATGTTTTAACAATAATTGATTCACTCGACCTTTAAATTCTTTTCCATCATCGACTTGAATCACGCGAGGGTAAGTTAAGGGGTCTCGTTGGTATATTAGTTGTATGGCAACAGCAACAGCAGAAGCACTCTTTTGTGTTAATGGTTCTGCATCTTTGTATCTTGAAGCTACGTCAATGACTGTGAGTGCGTACTTAAATCTTTTTCGTCTGATCGTATCAGAGGGTAAATATAGAAGATCCATTTGATGGGTGTCGTTTGGAGTTGTATTCACAAGTGTGGTCTCTGTATTCGCCTAGGTGCAGGTAAATAAATTTGCCAGATCGCTTGTTAGATAACCATTCTTTTGCTGTTTGTTCACTAACTCCCGCTGCTTGGCTTAGCTTTTTAATTGCCGTGATTCCCTTCCAATATCCTTTGGGCGAATAATAGATTTTGTTCATTTTTTATTCAGCCAATATTATGCGCAACAAAATACACAACAGTCATACCAACGACAATAAACGCGATTTCTTGCATCTTTTGTTTTTCTGATGGTTGATAAAGTTGCTGAATTTTGGTGGGGGCAATGTCTCGATTGGTTTGCCTGTTACTAGATAATATTCTTTTATTGCTTGATCAACATCTTTAAATGTATAAGCTGCATGCCCCTGTTTTTTCAGTGTGTCGTTAATAAAATCTGACTGCTCAATTATCTGCTTTTCATAGCGTTCTTGTGCTGCAGCTAGTTGCTCCACAGCTTTGTTATGTCTTTTTCTCTCACCGTCATCCCGTAGTTTACTAAATGCGTAATTACTTCCGCTAAAAGCAAGTGCATTCACCACAGCGCGCCTATCATCATTACGAGTGAAGCCATTTTTTATAAAATGTAATTTTTTTTACATATTTATATTCTCTGGAATTATTCCTTGCTTAACTAGAAAATCTTTCGTAGCAAATGAAGCTGTAATAATAGCGATTAGCTTTGCTGAATCCTGCAAAGTCTAGTTTGCCAGATCAGCCGGTTTTATTTTTAACAGGCTTTTTACCAAGCATTGTGTATCCTATACTTAGCCTCCAATAACAGCAGAATGGTATACAAGATTGGCAACAGTTTTTTCAGCGACTCATTTTAAAAATAAAATAATTATAATTAATAAAAAACATGAACAGCGATGATCTGCTAGAGCTACAGAGCGGCCTACACAGTCTTGGACTTACAAATGAAGAAGTTGATGACCAAGCTATTATGCCCAAAAAGGAAAGGCTGTATTCTTTGGCGGCGTGTGGGAAAACAAAACAGTTCCTCGGAACTGAATTCAGCATAGAACAGGTTCAACAGATGTCGCCACAAGGACATTATAAGTATCACAACAGGTATGAAGCGCAGCTGGGGTCGAGAATGGTTAAAAAGTGTGGGGCAAACGGTTCTTAGTTTGTACACTAAAACTAGTCAGTAGATTTGCCCCCATTGATTCTGATACAAGATCTTACGTATGATTTAACGCAAGATCCAGTTTTAACAAAGTCATTAGAGTCTCTAAGCTGTGATTTTATATTACAGATTTGGAACATTGTTATCGCCGCTAATCATGGGATTAATAACTTTTAATCATATAGATTTTATTTCCCTTCAAAATGAACGAGCCGGAAAATCAGCAGAATCAGAAAACACTGAATCAGGTGGGAGAAAGTAACCAAGCCAGAAAATCAGCAGAATCAGAAAACACTAAATCAGGTGGAGACCAGTGAAAAGCATCCTCATCCTGGGCGTGTTAAAGCAGGAAAAAAATTAGCAGAGTGGAACAGACAAAAAAAAATTACAGTTACAATAACAGAATATAATCATGATGAAAACATAACACCGCCAACGCCAGAACAAGTTGATTCAATGCCAGCTATAAAAACTCCATGTGATTCAAGACCTACAGCGCCAAAGTCTTCATGGAATATTGAACTTAAAACTGTTGCCATTTTTGGCGCCCTTGCTGCTGCTGGGGGTGGTTATTACTGTTATAAAATATATAAACAATGGCAACAAAAACCAAAGAAGTTAAAACAGCCTGAACCACTAAATGAAGACAAAAACATGCCAAAACCGCCAACAATAAAAGATCGTTTTGATCCATTTTGATATGTAACAATATTTTAAGAACTTAATTTTTTGTTTTTTGATAAAAATAGATCATGATGGATTATTATTTGTTTAAAATGATGGAGTCAATAAATAAAGACATGGAGTCTATAAAAAACATTTCCATAGACCAGAATTGTAATCAATGCGGTTGCTTAGGATGTAAGAACTTCATTAAGATCTATGCTGACCGATCTCGCGCTAAGGACGTTAAGCAAAACATCCTCAACGATGACGCGTTTTTTGAGGCGTGTGTGTACTATATTAGACATTTACTATTTAAAAAAAAACAAGCGCAGGCCAACAACTGAACTGTCTTCATAGCAATGGTTTGGCAAAGATTTGGACTTAAGGAGGAGGGGGGGAGGGGGAGTTTGAAAATGGAGAAACTGGGAACGTGAATTTAAGAAAATATATTACAGATATGAAAACTCTTCACTCGCTGCATAAGGGAACCATCGCAATCCCTTTTGAAGGCAAATAGGACAAAACACCTTTCGTCCGCTGGGTCGGAACTCATCAGGGAGACACGGCTGGTTGTGTCTGCGCTCCTGGCGTCAAATAGAGACACACCACAGTCCATAATACTGTGGTGTTCTCACCACCAAGGGTGCAAAAAAGAATCCAATAGCACCCCCAAAGCAGCCAGTGAGGTGTAGTAATGAAACCAAACTTTCAACCACCATTAGATTGTTCGTCTATGTATTTGTCTGACTTTATTCAAATTTAAAAGGCTGTGCCAGTCTTGAATAAAAGTTACTCTGTGTTAGGTTTTCTTATGGGAGCAAACGTTACCCCACTTGTTTACTGTTTAAATAATATTTCTTAGCCTTTGGTTAGAAACTGTATTTAATTTTGAACTCGTAGTAATAAAATCATCATATTTCTCAGTCTTTGGTTAGAAACTTGTTTAATTTTTAACTAATAGTAATTAAAATCGTCATATTTCTGAGCCTTTGGTTAGAAACTGTTATTAAATTTTTAACTCGGAGTACTTAAATCGTCATATTTCTCAGCCTTTGGTTAGAAACTGTTATTTAATTTTCAACTCGTAGTACTTAAATCGTCATACTTCTCAGCCTTTGGTTACAAACTGTATTGAATTTTTAACTCGTTGCGCGTGCACACTTCCTTCCTCTCTCAGCATGGCTTCTTGTTCAGCTTCAACTCGCGCCCATGAAACAGTGAAAATTCAGATTCATTGGTGGTAGTTGTAGTCAAAAAGAAAAAGAAATATGAACAGAAGTACAAACCCGCATATCATACAATTTTCAAGTTCTTCATAGATGCAGTTCACAGCCTCTCAGTTGACAATTTAAAAGAACTAAAATCACTAAAATCTGGAGAGAAAAAAATTCACATCATAAGTATTATGCTCTTCAGAAAGACTGCTTAGCTTATCAACAGACAGTGAAAAAGTGCCTATAAAAGCATATGAAAGAAATAGATTACATCAAGAATTTTTTTCCCAATTATGTCAATCAGTATAGTAAAAAGTGAAGAGACAGTTATTTAAACGTTTTATAAAAAAAAAATCACATCAGTTAATGTTCTTGTTCATTTTCTGAGCAAACTTTGGAGTTTGCTAGTTAGCTAAATATTTTTATATGGACCAGCCGCCGTGGCGAAGTGGTTAGCGTGGCGGACTCCCGGCTGGAGGTTGTGGGTTCGAATCCCATCAGAGTCATGTGGGTTTTTCTGCCCCGACCGGCTCCTACCCAGAGTTGAGTTTGCTGTGGACTCAGTTGGGAAGACTGGGACCACACAGTTGAGTTTCATCCACTTAATGGATGTGTTTCTGAGAGTGTTGCTCAAATTTCCTGACAAACACTGCAAGTGTCTGTATCTCTCGGGCCTGGTTGACACCGGGATATATTATGAAAGGAAGCGTAGAGTACAGCCCTGTCATGTAGTCTTAGACCGAAATGGAAATCCGTAGCATCATCTTAATCATCCTCATTCTCATCGATCAGCATTTTTTAAAAAAAGTCTCAAATTCTGTGGCCTGTCATGCCCTGCTCTCATGGTGACCTCAATTTCGATGTCCTCTCGGCGTCTGTGGCCTTGGTTTGGTTCCGTCGGGGTCACCAGTATTGGCGAGTCCATGAGGGCTGTCGTTGGACGGACGTGGTGGCGCCCTCCGGAGGGAGAGCTCACTCACACCGGCTCCGCGACTAAGCAATTATTGTCGTCAGTAGGGGGCTTAGTAGGTGGTGTCCTGCGTATGTTAGATCAGAACAGGCGCCACTGAACACCACCGAAGTGACTCGGCAACAGTGCAGTGTCTCCTCCGGTGGGTTGCCTCTTGACGACGTGACATTGACTGCTCCCTGTGGATTGCCGGTGCCGGGGCTGCGGCAAGGCCGACCGGGCTGTAGCTGTGGACGGGGTGTCGGAATGAGCGGCGTGGGTGCACTGCCTCTGAGGTGGCGCAGAGATTGGGACAGCAAAAAAAAAAAAAAAAAATTTATATGGGAACCCCACCAATGTAGCTGTGGTTTCCATGGTTTATTTTCACAAGTCCAGGGTTCGTACAGAGTCTGGAAGTCTGGAAAAAGTATGGAAAAATGAAAAAAAAACCATTTCCAGGGCTGGAAAAGTCTTGGAATTTTGTAATTTGTGGCCATGGGTCTGGAAAAGTCCTGGAATTTTGTAAAAGATGTGCAAACTTTTTCATGATGTCGAATTTTGCTTTGAAGTTTATTTACAAAAACCTTGAAATAGGAATAAAAACAGAAATTAAATCACGCACAATGATCGCGGTTTTCAGATTTCCTCTGGCCGGAGGTTTAGCAGACAATTACCAAGGGAGGTAATTTTGATCAAATGTTCTCCCATGGTATTAACTCTCGCGACGACGTTTGTAAACTTTTTTTTTAACTAGGTTTTTTTTTTTTTATAACTTTTTTTCCTCCAACCAGTCTCTTAATCACCATGCATAGTCTATATGTTCTCTTACAAATGGACATATTTTTGCTGATTTTAGTGTTTTGGCATTTAATACAATGTTCTAATGTGTGGTGTACTGGCACACTCACTCTGATAAAAACTGGCAGTTTGATTTTTCTCTGTTCAGGTTGATGAAAAAATTATTTTAAAACAAAGTTTTTTGTTTTCTTTGTACAAAAAAAATTTTTAAGTAATTTTTTTTTCCATCAACCTTAACACAGAAAAATCAAACTGCCGTTTCTGTTTTCAATTTTTACGCAAGTGTTGCAACTTGAAACAGAAAAGGCACTCCTTGAAAACTCCTTAAATTTTGTTCTTGGGAGTCTGTAGGAACCCTGTACACACACACACACACACACACACACACACACACACACACGCTGTCTCTAACGCACTCGCTCTCTCTCTCTTATCCGAAAATGTCAAAATTTAAATACGGAATTGAATAGAGATTACATTGGCTTGTAAGTACTCAGCCATGTTGAACATCCAAATTGAAATGAAAGGACAGTTGAGAGGCCGCGAGGCCTTGTGTCCTAATTACCTGACCTGACCTGACCATACCATATCTCTCTTTCTCACACACACACACTCCCACAAACACACACACACACACTGTCTGTCTCTCACACACCTACACCCACACATGCGCTCGCGCACTCACACTCACACTTACACACACACCGTCTCTTTCTCTCTCACATGCATAGACACATACACTGTCTCTCTCTCTCTCTCTCTCTCACACTGTCTCTGTCTTCGTGTCTCTGACTTTTTCACGCATGTGCGCGCACGCACACACACACACACACACTAAATTTTTTGGTAAGTATTGAATGCCCTGCTATCATTAAAGCAGTTCTTTTCTGGTGTGTTTAGCATGGTAATCGCATACAGGGGTGCATGCACACACACATTCTGGGGTTTGGAAAAATTATGAAAAGCCCTGGAAAAAGTGTGGAAAAAGTATGGAATTTTGTTTGGTCACATCTGTGTGAACCCTGCAAGTCTTAAAATGCAGAAAGACAGATATTTCACATGTATGTTCATGGGCGATGCCGGTTTACTGAAAAAGGGCAAGTGTGTGAAAACATTTAAAAGTTTAGCCTTGTATGTCAGAAAATGGCCAGGCAGACTATTGCTTCAAGGCAAAACTTGCTACCGTTTGAGACGCTGAATATATTTATCTGAACTGGGGTTGAGATAGGACTTTTTCCCCCCGTCACGTAGTTTAAAGTTCAGCTGTGATGGATTAAAAAAGAAAAGAAAGATGAAGAAAGAAAAAGGTTGTTGTGATATTATTTAAACTTCTTTGCTTCTTTTTTTTCTAGAATTAAGAAAAGGAGCTTCATAAGTGTTTTGAACACATGAGCACACACATGCAAATAAACACATGCGTGCGCACACACACACACACACACACACACACACACACACACACACACACACAGATATACATGCAAATATGCACTCAAACATCATGCACAAACACACTCTTGCACACACACGGTAAAATCAGAGAAATATGTTTTCTAACCCATTGATTTCTTTGTCTTTGGTTGTGATCTGACAGGTGGACAGCAAGAGACCATCAGAGCAGAGCTGAGCATTTTCCAGAGCTGTTTAAGAGTCTCAACTTTCTCCTGGTCGCTGAAGGTTTCCTGAAAGACACTGTTCTCTGTCACCCACTGGTCCAACAGTCAGAGGATTGTCTGGTATGGATTTTGTCCTTCTTCAGCTTCCATATAACTGTTTTCAGAAAGGAATAACTTTTATAACAGGGAAAAGGATTCTCTCTCTCTCTCTCTCTCTCTCTTCTCTCTCTCTCTCTCTCTCTCTCTCTCTCTCTTTTTGTTGTTGTTGCCTTTGTCAAGATGTAGGAATGATGAATTTCAACAGCCCCTCTCCCTTAATCCTCTCCCTACCTTCCTTTTGGATAATGTGGCATGTGCTTTGGGCAGGTAGGCTTGGGGAACAGCAAGGATTCCTGCCACTAAAACAAAGTTTTCATAAACCCTAGCCTGTTCACGATTCTCTCCTGCCATCACTCTTGTTGGAGAGAGTAAGGGGAGAAACTGGTATGCAAGTGATTAATAGAAGTAGCAATGTATTCGAGGGAGATTTGCTGGAGTAGCTGAAGAAATATGGAGGATGTATTGAGCTCCCTTCTCTCTCTCTTCTCTCTCTCTCTCTCTCTCACTCTCTCTTCATTTTCATTTCTTTTTCTTTTTTTTAAACCCTAATTAGCAAGGGTATGTTCACACATAGTTGGTTAAAAGCATTTGTATAGACAGGTATTTGTAAAAAAAAATTGTAAAGAAAACTCCAATGTATGTAGTGACCAGAACCTGTTGGGGAATCAGATGGGAAGCAGCACATCGTCATCATGATTGTAATTCAGACTCAGCATTGATAGTATACTGGTTTGGGGTCTACACTCAGTATTGATAGTATACTGGTTTGGGGTCTGACAGATGGAATGGAAGGTTACAAACTGATGTACAGCTCATGCTGTTAGTTACTGGAGTGTAATTAGGGGTGTCAGCCACCCTACCATCATTTTGTTTAAAATCAGCCATATTGTCGCTAATACTTGTGGTAGTGATATTACTTTTACCATGAAGCTGTCCTGATGTGCATTTACCTGCAATAGTCATTCAGACATGGTTAAAGCTTTGCTGTATTTATGTTTTACACCATGCATGTCGTATGTGCCAGTGCTTACCATTTTCGGCACAGGATTTTGAGTTTCTTTGAAATATGTCTGTTGTGTCCAACTTCTATCTCTCTGTCTGTCTGTCTGTCTTGCATATATACTTGCTAAATACAGACCGTACAGACTTGCCACTCAAAGCGTCCTGTTCTATCTTTTGGTTTTGGACAGTATTGTTTTATTCTGAAGACTGTTCTTAACTGGAAGAACCTTCAGTTCATGTCTTGAGCGTGAATGAATGATGGGCCATATTTTCTATCGTAACTTGCTCCCACTATATATGATCTTGTTGGCATTGCTGAGTCGCAACAAATTGAAAACTAATTCTTCTTTGAAGATTGAATGATCTTTCCTCAAGGGAGGGAAGGAGACCTGTAGAATAATGCTTGCTGGGTGCTTGATCTAGATATAGTGTAAGGGCTACTGAATTTGAAACTGTTTTGAAAAGCACCTGAAATCTTTCATAGCAACCCCTTTGCCTGAAATTTCACTCATTTTTTTTCCAAAGTATTGTAAACTTGCATATATTTGGCTGTACTGTTTGAAAATGTTTTCTTGTGGATCGCAAATGCAAATATATGTCAACCAGCCACAAACTGTTTCCTGTCACCGGAGGCTCCATCACATGCTGATTACAAATTCAGAGGAGCTTTCATGCAGTTGATTCCATTTGCGCAAACCCAGGACAGCTCTCAGAATATGTTGAGCAATCCTTTTTCTGTCTCCACAATCCTAGGATCAGGGAGATGAGCAAATCTTTGGGATCTCAGATTATGAACCAAAAGGTCAGGCTGTTAAGAACAAAGAAAAGGATCACCAAGACAGACAACTGACAAACTAGGTGCAGAGCTTAATCTAGAGCGCGGGATTTGTACAATCCCCCGAAAATCTGTTCCTTCCCGCAATTATCGAGTCTTAACGCGGGCAGACTCCCGCACAGTTGCAGGACTGCCCGCCCTGTTCACTGATCGTTGCGGGCGCTCGTTTGTCGTCTGCTTGAAAAACGAAACTAGGACTTAGCAGGAGCGAACGATTTGATATTTCATTGGCTGTTAGTGTAAATCAACCAATTCAGCGGCGTTCATCTCCTCCTTCTCGATCACCGACGAGAAGTTGCGAGAGTTTAAGATGCCATATTGGATATTTTCCAAAATGAAACGTGCACCCACTCTATTTGACTTCGACTTTCGTGGGAGGAAAAAGTGAGAAAAAAAAGATTCTGTCCATGCGAGGGTGGAGAAGATCATGAAGAAACCGCGACTACATCCAAAAGCTTGGAGAAGCAACCCGAAAGAGTGCCAGTGCAAGGGGAACTCCGGTTTCAAAACGATTGGTTGAAGAAGTGGCCCGGGGGGGGGGGGGGGGGGGGGGGGGGGGGGTTGTCCCCTTTTTTGATATGAGAAGGGGGGGGTGGTGTCCTCCTTTTTTGATATGAGGAGGGGACTACCCCCCTTTTTGAAAAATCCTAGATTAAGCTCTGTAGGTGCAGAGTATTAAAAAGATTATTGATGAAGCTGTCGTTAGGTTTTTGCCTGCAGTTGCCTCACCTTGCCCCTGGGTGCATAGTGCGTAAGTTTGTTCAGTTAACCCCGGAAGTGCGATGGCCACGATTGTGGCCCAACGCCAAAACGCGAAGCGCCATGCACGTGGCCTAGTTACAGTGAGCCAGTGTCCAGCCACGTCACGTACGACCGCACGCGCGGCAGGCCTCGTTTTGATTCTGACGCTGTCTTTGCTTCTGGTCTTGAATGGCGACCGACTTTACAACTTTCTTGATCAACTTTATCAAAATGAGTGATTCTGAAAGTGACCCCGATTTTTCTGTTGATGATCAGCTGAGTTCATCTGATACAAGTGAGGAGTCAGTTGTTGACAGCAGCAGTGATGACAGCGAAGCTGGTAAGTGGAAAAAACTTGGATTGTTTTGAAAGATCGTGATCGGAGACTTGTTGAGTGTAGCTGTTGGTTAGTTAGAATTGGCGTGTACGCCACTAGGGTGACGGTAGTGGTGTGGTTATGACTTTGGTGTCGGAATTCACTGACACTTTTATTTCTGGTCAATAAGAAGCCAAATAACACGATTTTTAAAATTATTTTTGAGTGATCTAAAACTAAAAAAGGTGTTGAAAGGAGATAATGATATAGATCAGTGTTACAGATAAAGTAATGTAATGCAGTGATTTGTTTTGTTTTATGAAAAATAAAAGTGGGCGTGGCGTGGGGGGGCTGGCCATCTATCAAATGTTTGTAATTTATTACCTGTTTTCTTCATCAAATCTAAATGGTATTACAGAAAACATATTTACAGTGCTGAATTGATAATATACCTTTCCAAACTTCAATTTTTTCTTTTTTAAACTTGAATAATTATACAGTAAAATTATGGAAGGGAAAATGCAAACAACATTTCAAATCTTATAATTGTTGAACTTTCAAAACATGAATGCTCCTAAATTATATACAAATTATGAGGCAAAATACTGACAAATAGCATTTCCTCTGTTTCATTGCAGACCTTGAGAGTGAGCATAGTGATGCTGAAGACAGTGATGCTGAGGAGGAAGAGGGAGCTGGCGCTGTGGAGGCGTGTGGCTGCCCATCATTGGTGAGGACCCTGGGCCTCCTCCTGTCCCCTTCACTGCTGTTCCTGGCCCCAAGCATGCCCCACCCCCTGATGCCAGACCCTTGGACTACTTCAATCTGTTCTTCTCAGAGGACTTTCTTCAACATCTGGTCACAGAGACCAACAGATACGCTGAACAATTCATAGCTGAACATCAAGACTATCTGAGGAACACGCCAAGGTCCAGGGTCCACCAGTGGATCAGACAAGGTCCTACAACTGTTCCAGAAATAAGAGCATTTTTGGGAATTGTTATCAACATGGGTTTGATTCCAAAAAAGAGGATTGACTATTTCTGGGACTCTGTCCATCCGAGCCAGTCTACGCCCTTCTTCAACATACACTTCAACCGTGACCGCTTTCAACTTCTGCTGAAGTTTCTGCACTTTGCAGACAACGCCAACATACCAGACCAGCAGGATCCTGGGTACAAACTGTACAAGGTTCAACCTGTTCTGGATCATTTCAACCAGAAGTTCCTGTACTTCTACCACCCTCATGAGGACATCTGTGTGGATGAAAGTATGGTCGGGTACAGAGGCAAGACACCCCATATCCGACAGTTCATGCCAAATAAAAGGCATGCCCGCTTTGGCATCAAGCTTTGTGCCTCTCAGACAGCACCAATGGCTACCTTTGTAGGTTTGAGTCTGTAAAGGAGCTCACAATCCTGGGGATGTTAGACATGAGCATGAGCCACCTATGCTCTTGTGTGCGCCTGATGCAAGCGACTGGCTTTTTGAACAGAGGGCACCATCTCTGTCTGGACAATTACTTCTCCTCACCTATACTGTTCCAGACCCTCTATGGTCAGCACACCAAAGCTACAGGAACTGTGAGGACCCACAGGAAAGGTCTTCCCAAGGCGGCCCATCGCAAGAAGGTTGAGGAACCAGGAGGTGACGGAGAGGCGAAAGGGACCCCTCCTCTGTGTGACCTACCAAGATGGGAGAAATAAGCCCCTGCTACTCTCAACAAGCTGCCATAGTGGTTTTGCTGAAGTGAGGAACAGAAGAGGTAGAGTACAACGGAGGCCTCATGTTGTAGCTCTCTACAACAAAACCATGGGAGAGAGTGGACCTTGGCGATGCAAAACTCTACAAGTACCTCACGGAGAGGAAAACCCTCAAGTGGACACTGAAGCTGGTGTTTTCCCTGTTTGGCAGAGCTATTGTCAATAGCTACTTGTTGTACAGTGAGAATACCATCCATGCTCCCAAACTGTCCAGATACCTCTTCAATGTTGATCTGGTGGAAAGCCTGGCTGGAAATTTCTTTCCACCTCCACAAAGTTGTGCGGCGAAGGCGTACAGCTGCCCAGATGCAAGCTGCAATGGCCAACCCTCAAGTTCTACCCAAGAACCTCAGGCAGCTCCTCATCCCCTTGAAGGCCATGACCTGGTCAAGCTGCCAGTGGGCAGGAAGAGGAACTGTGTGAATGGACATGCAGCTCGGGTTCGGTCAGGATGGCAGTGCGGCGGCTGTGATGTGGGACTCTGCCCAGAGTGCTTTGGTGCCTACCACAGAGGCTAAGGCATTAGATCTTTCCCAGACTTGTACAGGACATATTGTGCTTTTCTTTTCATGCTGGTTGTGTATGTGTGGACATTGTGACTGGGTGAACTGTGACAATCCAAACATAAAAGTGACTTTTTGTGATCAAGTGTGCAAAAAATTCCTTTGATACATTCTGGAAAACATCTCAACTACATTGCAGTACACTGTTTTTGTTATCATTGCCATAATCTGCAGGGTCTCTAGTTTCCAAAAATGTATAGGTTTACTTATTAGGTTAGCTTGAATAGAAAGTATAGAAATGCCCTATATAGATAACAGATTAAGGGTACGTACACTGTGAGGTCTTTGATTTTAACTACAATTCTTTGAACACTGTTTTATTTAAAACGCGCTTTAAGGGTTAAAGAATGGCCTACAGAAATAAGTTATTGAATGAATAGCATACAGACGGGCCATTCTGAACATTCCTGGTCCCTGCATTCAGGCTGTAGCTGAAGCTCATGGGAAATTTCACTGTGATGAAGTCAGCCAGTATTATTGAGAGTCCTGAGCGCTGTGTGTGTTGATGTGTTTGTCTGTTTATCCTCCACAGCTCCATCTCCAAGAGGCTCGGAACCGAGGCAGTGCCGATTTTCACCCCGTGTGGCTCTGGGGGTCATGTTGGACGTCGTCATATTGGGTGGGGGAGCCCGGAACGATTTGAAGTGAGTGGCAGGAAAGGACTTGAATGGTGTATGACCAGCTCCACCAAACTGCAGGCCTATTTTCCTTGTGATGGCCGTAGTGCGAAACTGCCAGACCTTCCCTACGGCATTTGGAAACCCCTGATGACCCTGACTGGTGACGGGAAATTGCTGGTGACGGACTCTGTACAAACCGGCCAGAGTAAGAGGACAAACGAGATCCTGAGCTACTCTTTCCAGAGAACAGGTGGAGTCTGATCAAGGTGAGAGCAAGAGAAAAAACTAGGGAAAAAAGAATGAAATTTATGATGTTTCATGGAGGGGTTTTTTTTTTCTGTCCCATCTTCTGTGCGTGCCACCTCGGTGGCTTGCACCCACACCACTCGTTCCAATACCCTGTCCACAGACACAGCCCGGCCATCTGACTGCAACCCCGCACCACAACTCGCAGGGGAAAAATCGGTGTCCAGCCGTCCAGAGGCAACCCACCGGAGGAGATACTGTGCTGCTGCCAGGTCACTTTGAAATGTTTAGTGGCACGTGGTCTGATTTCAACATAAAGCAGGACACCACCTACTAAGCCCCCTACGACAACAGAATTGCTTAGTCGTGTAGCCACCTGAGTGAGCCCCTTCCTCCAAGCACCATCACGTTCAACCAGTGACAGCCCCCATGGACTGGCCAATACCTGTGACCCCCAATAGAATTAAACCAAGGCCACAGACCTGGAGATGACATCAAAACTTAAAATCACAATTAGAGCAGGGCATGAAGGCCAACAGAATTTGAGACTTTTTTTTTTTCTGATAGATGAGGATGATAAGATGATGCTACAAATTTTCCATTCCAGTCTGAGACTGCATGACAGGGGTGTACTCTACGTTTACTTCAGACTATAGCCTGGTGTCAACCAGCCCAAAGAACAACCCCTGCTGTGTTTGGGCAGGAAAGTTTGAGCAACATTCTCAGAGATTCATCCCTTAAGTTGGATGAAACTTGACTGTTTGGTTCCAGTTTTCCCAGTTGTTGAGCTCGTAACAAACTCAACTTCTGGCTAGGAGCCGTTGGGGCAAGAAAAAATCCCACAAACTGATGGGAATCGAGCCCATGACCTCCCAGCCAGCCGGGAGTCCATGCTTCGCCACGGCGTTGTATGTTTACAATTGAGTTGCAGAGATAAGAATGGAACTCCACAAGAATCTTCTCTGTCTCCATCGACCATGAATCATTATAACGAAAAGAATGTCAGGGTACCCTCATTTTGTCAGTATTGTTTCCTCACATTCCCTCCAGATGAGTATGATTAAAGTTTGCCAGTATCTGCAAGTCTATATGTACTGTTTGTTTGAAAAGATTGTAGTGGGCGCCCTCATGGGGGTGGGGGTGGTGGGCTCACTGACAGTGGCTTCACATGTGAAGAATTAGACCTTGTGGGCCGTGTACTTTGAATTAGAAAGGGACTTCCACTTCGCCAGCAAATCAGTTTGAATTGCAGCACGGTTTCCGCTCCTGTGGCTGCCTAAGGCAACCTGGTAGTGGTTGCTTCATGTAGATGCTATAGCGGGGCAGCACGAGGATAATCATGGTGCGGGCACTCAACTGATGACCAAAAAAAAAAAGGAGAAAAAAAAAGAGAGAACTTGGAGGTGTGGTGATTTTAAATCAGAACTATTCTTAAAAGAAAAAAAAAATTCTTCCATCAAGTACATTTTTTCTTTCTCTGAATGAAAAAATAGCTCCATTAGTGGGCCATTTTAATCACACTATTCTTAAAAGACAAAAAAAAAATTCTTCAGCAAGACATTTTCACTGAAATGAAAATTAGCTCCAATTAGTGTGCATTTTTATCAGAACAATCATAAAAAGAGAAAGCTGTTTTATTTCCATCAAAAACATTTTTTCTGAAACATATATTAGCTCCTCCATTAGGCGTGCCGCAGTGATGATGAGATCAAAACCTGCAGAATGTCCAGCACTTTCTCGACAGTGTTCAGACTGTTGTATTTGATCCTGTTTCAAGTTAGTTGAGCCCTTCAGAAACTTTGACGTTGAATTCCACTCTCTTCATTCCTGCAATGGCCGACTGTTTGTTGTGGCATCCAGCAAGTGCCAAAAAAAACCAAATCCCGTCGCAAAAGAAAGCTGCCCCCCAGTTCAAGAAGACGAAAAACAGTGAGAAGGAAGGCGATGGACCTATTCACCAAGTACAGCTTCTGGAGT
>JAFLJL010018356.1:64713-69713 GCA_018398815.1 Conus ventricosus | reverse complement strand
TATCAAGGAAGGGAAGGTCAAGTATATGAAGAATGTTATTTCATCGCTGAAGAATCTCCCCCAAAACACGAAATTGATCGGTGGAGAGATTTCTTTTGATCAGTATCAAGTTATCATTACATGCTGGCTCAAATTTATTGTAGACCTCAAAAAACGCGTACACGGATTATACGTGTTTCAGTGCAAAAAATTCTATTGTGGCGTGTGACCACGCTACACGGCTGGCCCGCGTCCTTTCAATAACTTGTCTTCGAACTTTTCGATACAAGTATAAAGCAGAGACGGCCTTCCCCTATCTCCTCCTTTACAAGTGTCATGCCTTTTGACACTTGGGTGTGTTCAGCAACAGACATCGTCCTCACGTGACCCATCGACAGGGGAAGTGTGACCCTGTCTGTCAATTTCTCTGTCACTGCACCGCCCCACTTCCCCTCCCCCCCTCACCCTCCTTCCCCTCTCCACCCAATCGACCGCTTCCCATACTTAACCCTCACATTTCCCGAAGTTGTCTGTGTTTGCCGCGGGTCTAACCCATGTTCATAATGAACTTACTTTCCTTTTTCTCGCCCTTGGTCATGAAATTGCGCGCGTGCACGTACGACAGAGAGAGAGAGAGAGAGATAGAGAGAGAGAAGAGAGAGAGGAGAGAGAGAGAGAAGAGATAGGAGCGTCACTACACGCACATGCATGAACGCATGCCACGGACGCACGCACAGACACAGTACAGAACAGACAGACAGACAGACAGACAGACCAGACTACACACACACACACACACACACACACACACACTCACACACACACACACACACACACACACGTACACACAACACACACACGACACACAGCACACCACATTCACACCAAAGCACACAGAGACACAGGAGCGTCACGCACGGACTCACACACAAACACGACACAACACAACACACACACACTGTCAGACTGACTGAAAACCATTTACTGACATATTAGCATAGTGTTGTACTGACATTTAAAAAAAACCTAAAAAATTAATGAGAAACGATAATAATTACAGAAAATGATTGACGATAAAAATCATAAAGGAAAAGTAACAGGGAAACATTTAACGATTTATACAAGTAAAAACATAAAATCAGAAACTGTAACAATAAAACAAATACATCTTGGACTGTACTGAAAATCCAAAAATCTCTGTCTTCTCTCTCATCTCTCTCTCTCTCTCTCTCAATCAGTCTCTCTCTCTCTCTCTGAAACACATATAAAAAATCGAAATACACACACACACACTAACACACACAACCAAAAATAAAAGCACACACACACACACGACGCACACCCTTCCGCTTACCACACACAGTACACCACACACACACACACGCACTGCAGCACGCACACACACACCGACACACACAGAGCGCGTGCATGCGGAACTACCATTGCAGCCGTGCTGTTGGAAACAAAAAGATTTCTTTCATTTTTTCCTTTTTTTTTTCCGTGCCGGAGACGCGTTGTATTACCACTGTGTGTGTGTAACAATGACAATCACTGTGTGGTCTGTGTCCTGTCGTTGTTTGAGATGATCTCATTGAGGAGTGAAACAAGAAAAGAAGGGTCCCGGTAAATAAACACCTACTGTGTGTTGATAAGGCTGCTTTATACATGAACAGTCGAGTCGAAGACAGACAGCCCACTTGTATTGATTAATGCTGTTGTATACATAAACGAGCTCACTGTGTGTTGATAAAACTACTGTAGTACATAAGTAGCCCACTGTGTATTTTGAAATGCTGTTTATACTAAACAGCCCACTGTGTGTTGATAAAGCTACTGTATACATAAGTAGCCCCACTGTGTAATTTGATATTACAGCTTTACTACATCTACAGCCCAGTCTGTATTATGCTAATGCCGCTGTTTACATCAACAACCGACCGTGTAGTGACCAGCTGCTGTCTACATGAACAGCCCACGGTGTTTGATAATGCTGCTTCTACATGAACAGCCACTGTGTATTGATAATGCAACTGTATACATAAACAGCCCTACTGTGTATGATAAGCGTGCTGTCCTACATCAACATCCCCACCTATGTATTGATAATACAGCTTCTTTACATCAACAGTCCACTGTGTATGATAATTGCTGGCTGTATACATCAACAACATCCACTGTGTATGATAATACAGCTTCTATACATCAACAAGCCCACTGTGTATTGATAATCTACGTATACATCAACATCCCCCTGTGTATTGATATACATCTTCCTATACATCAACAGCCACTGTGTTTGATAATGCTACTGTATAACACACATCCCACTGTGTATTGATAATGCTACTGTTACATTCACATCCCACGGTGTATTGATAATACAGCTTCTTATACATCAACAGCCCACTGTGTATTGATAAATCTGCTGCATACATAAACAACCGACAGTGTGTTGATAATGCTGCTGTGTACATAACAGCCGCACTGTGTATTAATGATGCTTGCTGTATATATCTAACCGTCTACAGTGCATTGATAATACAGTTGTATACCAGAACCCTGCTTGTATTGATAATACAGCGTGTAACAGGAACAGCTTGCTGTGTTATTGATAATGCTATTGTTAGGGTCTCCCCTTCTCACTCCTCTCCCTCCTTCTCCTCCTCTCCCTCCTTCTCCTCCTCCTAGCTACTTGCTATGACTTTGCTACCACTACTACTACTACAACTACTACTACGACTAACACAACCTGTTGTTGCTCATTGTTTCTACCGCAGCTGATGTTTTTACTACTTCTAACAATTACCCACCACACCACCACCACTTTCAGAGGTGCGTGCTTACTGCTGCTTACTTCGACTACTTTCTACTGCTAGTGTTTTCTGCTGCTGTTGTTTTCTGCGGTTTGCTGTTGCTACTTACTACTATTACTTACTACACTACTGCTGCTACTTTTGCTAATAACTACTTTCTTTCTCTCGTGAAACACCATCATATTTCACCGTCCTTCGGGATGAACTAGGTGGCCTTCATCATGGCAAACCACTGATCTCCACCACACCGTCTGCTGTAACAAAGGCATCGGCCAGTCCCCTCCTCAGGCGGCCTGAAACCCCCCCCCTCTCCTCCTCTCTCCCTTTCCCCACCTTCCCCCTCGCTCACACATCCCTGGAGACTAGGGTCCATGTCAGTCAAACTCTTGCTTCTCTGCAGGGGGGGAGAGAGAGAGAGAGAGAGAGAGAGAGAGAGAGGAGAGAGAGAGAGGAGAGATAGAAGAGCGAGAGGAGAGCGAGAGAGAGAGAGCGAGAGAGCGAGAGGAGAAAGAAAGAGAGAGAGAGAGAAAGTAGAGCAGAGAGAGAGAAAGAGCGATAGAGAGAGAGAAAGAGAGAGAGAAGAATGAGAGAGAGAGAAGCGAGAGAAGAGCGAGAGAGAGAAGAGAGAGGAGAGGAGAGAGAGAGAAAGAGAGAGACGAGAGAGAGAGAGAAAGAGAGAGAGAGAGAAAAGAGAGAAAAAAGAAAAGAGAAAGAGAAGAGGATGAGAAGAGAGAGAGAGAGAGAGAGAGAGAGAGAGAGAGCCTGCACCACCAGCTGCACACGCCTGTACTCACGTGGGCCTGCTGGTCTGCTCCCCCCCCCCCCCGCCCTCCACACACACACACTCACACACAGACACTCACACACACACACACCTCACCCGCTACCCCCACCCTCCAACACTCCGCGCTGCACATGTTCTGCTATCATCATCATTACCGCCCTCACACAGCAGCGCGTCCATCATCATCGTCAGCATAGCACAGCAGCAGCAAGCAGCAGAGAGCAGCAACTGTAACGCAGTGCCGTTGTCAATACCATCACGATCTGGTCCTACTAGCTAACTGCATGTCCTGAGTGTTCTAATTGCTGCGAGAAACAAGCTTGGTTTTTCAGGCTGGATCATGGGTCTGCGCTATTATGTCAACATACGGTGTTGGTGGTCCTTGTGGTTTGACGGATTGTCCTCAATCATTTATCATAATGTTTTGTAGATGGACTCACGCTCACGCATGCCACACAGAAACACGCGCAGGCATGCACGCACACACGTACCACACACCAACGCACTGCACGCATGCACGCACGCAGGCATGCACGCATACACGCACACGACGCACACACACACACAACACACACATCACACACACAGTGCTGCTGGACAACATGCATTCTCACTCGCATCCAATAACAACATGTCACACAACACACTCATACCGCGCTGGCATGTTCTCTCACATTCACAGGTACGCCTCACCGCTCCCCCCGCCCACCCCCTACACACACACAGATCGCATTCCACACACATCATAGACACAGCACACACACACACACACACACAGCACACCCACACACACACACACACTGAGAGAGAGAGAAGAGAGAGAGAGAGAGAAACACGGCATACAAGAGAGAGAGAGAGATAGAGATAGAGAGAGAGAGAGAGAGAGAGAGAGAGAGAGAGAGAGAAGAGAGAGTGAGACCTCACGTTCCACACACACACAAACAAAAACCTCCTGTCCCATAACGGCCGCCCACACTCCCCTCGACAACACCCTCCCTTATTCCCCCCCCCCCTCCCCCTTCCCCTTCCCACAACCTACCAACCCTAACCACTCCTACGGCCCTGTCCCCACCCTATCCAAAACCTACCATCTCCTCTTTCCACAAATCTTGATCACATCGAAAACAACACTCCACTATAGATACTCCCCGTAAAAAACCATCCCAGCACGCTCCTGGCCCAAGTCCGGACCGTTACAGACTGTCAGCCTGGTGCCGGACAAGCCCAGGGGAGAAGAATGCCAGGAGAGAGAGAGAGAGAGAGGAGAGAGAGAGCGAGAGAAGAGAGAGAGAAAGAGAGAGAGAGAGAGGCAGGGAGGGAGTGGAGGGAACGACCAGGTGTTTCGAATTCCCATCCGACTGGAGAGCATGCATGAAGGTCAATGAGGTCGGAATCGAGTTGTCTGATAGTCTCGCCCAAGTCGT
>JAFLJL010018356.1:52461-63713 GCA_018398815.1 Conus ventricosus | reverse complement strand
GCGGTTTTTTCTAGTCTTAGAGGAAAGGACATTAGCGACTCCGATTACCAGCATGCTCAGAAGCCTGGAGAAGTTAGAGGTTAAAACAAATGGGAACTATCATGACTTCCACTTGAGGGCTGATGTATGGTTTGTTGGCGGAATCTTTGAAAATTATAAAAGACCTGCATAAAAAACATTATAGCCTGGATCCTGCGCATTACATTTCTGCGCCCGGGATGAGTTGGATCTTTCTTAAGTTTACGGAGTACAGATTGATTTATTGCCCAAAATTTACCAATGATTCAGATGATTGAGAACGGATTGCGTGAGGAATTAGTATGGGTCGCATCATTACTGTAAAGCAACAACAAATACTTGGACGACTATGATCCAAGTAAAAGGTCTAACTATCTCATGTATTTAGATGCAAACAATCTGTATGGTTGGGCTATGGCGCAATCGCTTCCATTACGCAACTTTAAAATGTACACAGGTACGAAAAAATATTCAAAAGGCATTAAAGGGGGTTGAACAGTTTAAACGCCTGATCAGCAGCGCGGCTTCATTCTAGAAGTTGATTTAGAATATCCTCATGAACTCCATGCCCTACATAATGACTACCCATTAGCAGCAGAAAGTTTTTAAGATGGATCCAAGAGAGCCGCCTAAACTTGTGCCTAATCTTCGAGGCAAAAAAAATTTATGTCTGCCTTTAACAGACTTCAAACAATTTTATTTAAAAACATGGTTGAAGTTGACAGCAGTCATCGCATAATTGCTTTTGATCAAGAACAGTTAAATGAAACCATACATCATGAAGAACACTGATCTCAGAACCAAATTCCCCAGATGCTTCAGAAAAAGATTTTTTCAAGCTGATGACAACAGCTGTTTCGGAAAGACTAGGAGAATCCGCACAAGCGTAAAGATGTCAGATTAGTCACCAGAGAGAACGAAGCAATTAAGCTGACTTCAAAACCTAATTATCAAGACTTTTGAAGATTTCATGATCAGCTTTTTGGCATAATGATGAAAAAAAAAAAAGTCAAATTAGACAAACCGTATTTATTGGGTTTACTGTTTTAGAATTATCAAAGCTTTTGATGTTAGAGTTTCTTTATGACTACTTTAAGCCCTTGTATCCTGAGTCCAGAGTACTTTTACACAGATACAGATAGTTTTGTTATAGATTAATCCTACTGAAAAGACAACTATAAAGAAATGGAAATGGAATAAGCTAAAGGACATGGCGGGATTGGTATGACACGTCCGATTATCTAAAGACTCGCCCTTTACATCAATTACTAACAAGAAGGTTTAGGAAAGATAAGAATAATTAACAGGAAAGGTCTCAAGGAGTTTAGTTGGTTTAAGGTCAAAAATGTACAGTATTTCCGAGCCAGGAGAAAATCATTAAGAAAGCAAAGGGAATATCTCGCAGCGTTTTTGCAGGTCAAACATATCACATGACACCTACAAAGAAGCATTGTTTGCAATAAGATTTTCATCATGACAACGTAAAACTGCGTATCTAATCTACAAGAGATCACACAACTTATTGTAACAAAGAAGTCGTTAGATAGAACACACACAAAACGAGTGTTTTGTTAACCAGAGTTTTCATATGCAATCGGGCAACGTGGAGAAATCCGTAAAGTTGATAGGCAAACTGTGCCCAAGCGATTATCTGCAAGTTCTTCCTTCACAAAAGATCTTTGAGGAGCTGGTTCTTTGTTGTGTAGTTTTCTCGTAAATAATACACGGGCGGAATTCAATTTTTAACAATTCTTTTATTTCGACGGGTCAAAACACTTCCAAATAGGATCGTTTGCCCTGAATGCGTAGTGTCCCCTTCTGCTTCCCACGGTAAATACAGTACCTTACTTACAATCCAAATGGTAATAGTTTGCCGATGAAGACTCTCCTACAGCAACATTTATTGTTTTTCTTTTGATTGCTTGTACTGGTTTTTAGCCCTTTAAATTCTTCATATACATTGCGCGCAACACTGAGGCAAATCTTCAAACCCATTCAGTGTTTGCGAGAATTGTCAATAAGCTCTCTGTGATACTGGTAGAAAAAAGTCTTTTCAGCAAACTTTTGATAAAGTTTTCACTAAACCTGTGATCTGTGAAACTCCTGAAATGCATCTTTAATGGTAACACTATGTTTTAACAATAATTGATTCACTTTGCCTTTAAATTCTGTCCCATCATCGACTTGAATCATGCGAGGGATAAGTTAAGGGACACCGTTGTATATTAGTTGTATAGCAAACTAGCAACAGCAGAAGACCTCTTTTGTGTTAATGGTTCCGCATCTTTGTATCTAGAAGCAATACTTCAATGACTGTGGTGCGACTTAAATCATTTTCCGTCAAATCCAATCAGAGGTAAATAAGAAGATCCATTTGATGGGTGTCGTTGGAAGTTGTATTGTACAAAGAGTGGTCTCTGTATTCGTCTAGCGCCTGTAAAATAAATTTGCCAAAATCGCTATGTTTAGATAACCATTCTTTTGGCTTGTTTGTTCACTGACTCCCGCTGCTTGGCTTCGCATTTTAATTGCTGTTAATCCTTCCAATAACCTTTTGGCTAATATAGAATTTTTGTTCATTTTTTACTCATCCACTAATTATGCGCAACAAAATACCCAACGGCCATAACCAACGACAATAAACCCGATTCTTGCATCATTTTTTTTCTGATGGTTGATAAAAGTCACTGAATTTGGTGGGGGGCACTGTCTCGATTGGTTTTGCCTTTTACAAGATAATATTGTTTTAATTGCTTGATCATCATTTTTTAAAGGGGGGTGTAAGCTGCATGCCCCTGCTTTTCAGTGTGTCATTAAAAAATCTAACTGCTCAAGTCTCTGCCTTCTTAGGCGTCTGTGCGCTGGCTAGTGTGCTCCATAGCTTTGTTATGTCTTTTTCTCTCGCCGTCATTCCCAGTTTACTAAATGCGAAATTACTTCCGCAAAAAGCAAGCGCATTCAACCACAGCGCCGCCTAATCATATTGCGATGAAGCCATTTTTTTATAAATGTATTATTTCTTACATATTTATATTGTCTGGAATTAATTCCTGCTTTAACTAGAAACTCTTCGTAGCAACAGAAGCTGCAATGATAGCAATCAGCTTTGCTGAAACTCCTTCAAAGTCAAGTTTGCCAAGATCTGCCGGTTTTAATTTTTAACAAGCTTTTACCAATCATCGAGTATCCTACACTTAAGACCACCAATACAGCAGAATGGACTATACAAGGTAGCACAGTTTTTTTTCAGTGCTCATTTTTTATGAAAATAAAATAATTATAAAACTTTAATAAAACATGAACAGTGATGATCTACTACAGGCTACAAGTCGGGCCTAAACTTCCTGAACTTATGACATACCAAGTTGATGACAAGCTATTATGCCAAAAAGAGAGGCTGTATTCCTTGGCAGCATGTGGGAAAACAAAACAGTTCCTCGAACTGAATTCAAGCATAGAAACAGATTCAGCAGATGTCTTCACAAGTACATTTATAAAGTATCAAAACAGGTATAGGCGCAGCTAGAGTCTAGAAGGGTGAAAAGTGTGGTCAAACGGTCTTAGTTTGTACACTAAACTAGTCAAGTATATTTGCTCCCATTGATTCTGAACAAGAATCTTACGTAATGATTTAACGAAGATCCAGTTTTAACAAAGTCATTAGATCTCTAGGCTGTGATTTTATACTATAATTTTGGAACATTATTGTCGCCGAGCGCTCATGGGATTAATAACTTTTAATCATATAGATTTTTGTTTCCCTTCAAAATACGACTGGAAAATTCAGCAAGAATCCGAAAACACCGAATCAGGTGGGAGAAAGTAACCAAGCCATAAAATCAGCAAGAAAACACTGAACCAGTGGGGGTACCATTATAAAATCCATGGGCGTGTAGAGAGCAGGAAAAAAAATTAGCAAGTGGGAACAGACCAAAAAAAATTATGTTACAGAAATGCCTCACATGAAAACATAACGACCGGCCAAACGCCAGAACAAGTTGATTCAATTGCCAGCTATAAAAACTACTCCATGTGATTCAAGGGCCCAAAGTCCTTCATGGGAATAAAGAACTTAAAACTGTTGCCATTTTTGGCGCCTCTTGCGGCTGCTGGGGCAGTTTATTATGGTTTAAAATATATAACGCAGATGGCAACAAAACAAAAGAAGTAAAACAACCTGAACCTTAAATACAGAAAAAGACAACTGCAACGACAAAAACCGTCCCAACAACAAAAGATCATTTTGATCCATCTATAATGCAATAATAGTATAAATTTTTTAATAATAATAAAATCATGCGTATTAAAAATGATAAAGTCAATAAATAAAGACATGTAGTCTATAAAAGAAATTTCCATAGACCAGACTTGTAATCAATGCGGTTGCTTCGGATGTAGACCTTCCATAAGATTTATGCAGAAAACGCTGAGCAATACATCCTCAACGATGAACGCTTTTTTGAGGCGTGTGTGTACTATAATAGAGAACTACTATTATAAGATAAAAACATAGCTTGTATTTTTTTTGATAATTATAAGATAACTTTAATACTTAAAGGATGACTTAGTTATGGATATCTGAGGTACTTAATCAAGAACTAAGGAAGTATACTAGATCAGAACTTATTAGGGGGTAACTTGAAGTAAACTTAATTAAAAACTTAATTAAGACTTGGGTGAAACATTCTTAAACTTATTAAGAACTTTGGGGCAACTTGTATGAGTAGGTTGTGGTGAACACAGGGGGTGGGGTTGGAGGCGTAGCAGCGGGGGTGGGGTGGGGGTGAACGGGCGTGCGTACAGGGTGTGGGGTGGGGGACGTGCGTGCGTTGTGTAGGACAAAACACCACACACACTCAAACAAACAAACAAACACCAACAAACACCAACAAACAAACAATAGACAGGACAGTGCTGTAAGACTTGGCCCTAGTACTGCTGTGCTCCTCTATTCTCAACAGGCTAGCAACTGGCTTTAGCAGAGTTTACACATAATTGCCTGGTAGCCAAGCTTTTAATGCGGCGCTAATCGCCAGTAAGTTAGTACATCCTCTCATTGTATATTTGGAGCCTATAATATGAAGATAGTGCTGGCCACACACTACTCCTCTCATACTGGTAGATGTACTAAGGTCCTGCCTAACCCTATCAAGTTTTGTTGCCCAAAACATTACAAAAACGTTTATCCAGTTCATAAGGGCACACTGCGTTTTTTAATACAATCAAACAGCCTCACGGTACTATATTTATCATGTCAACTACAAAAGCGTGGCTCGTGGCGCTTTCTAGTCAAACAGGCGAGGCTCGCCTATTGACCCAGTTATTGCTTGGGTGCTTTCTAGCCCGGATCATGCGGCAAAAAGCCAAGGCCAGCGGTAGTAAACTGGCTTGGAAGGTGGCCTCAATTACTCTGCATGCAGTTTCAACGACGTCGATGGTGTTCATGCCAGAATGCTAAGTAAAGTTGGGGTTGATTGTATTATTTTCAGAATTGAGTTTCGTGTTTTGTTGTATAACTCATTGAAATGAAATCGCGAGTTTTGTGAAATTTGGATAAGAATAGAAAACAAATGACACATCAATTAGTCTTCCTTGCCACGAGTTAAATCAACCCAGCAAATCTCTTATCAGATAAGACTCCCAGTTTTTTGATTTTCTGTATCAAAATTGTCTTTGCTTTCTGAGCCAATGCCTAAAAAAAGAGCCTGAGAAAGAGATTATCCTTTCGTCAATCATTCACTGAGTCACAAGCCCGGTGTAAGATGGGGGTCATTTCTTTAACAGTATTCAAAGGTTTTTGATTCATCAAATGGATCAGAAGGCGATCTCACAAAGCTGTGTTTTTCAAATATTAGTCAAGATCTTCAACTGTAGAGTTCCGTTTTTGTTGAGGAAACAAAAACGAAATGCTTCCTGTTGGCTTTGAGGGAGGAGAACAAGGCTCGCCACTCAATTTCTTTGGTAAAAAACTTTGCCATGGCCTCATGATAAAACAATGTAATTTTTTCGACAAGATCGGTCTGTTGAATCGGAAAGATTTTCCTTGCGAAGATAACAACACTTCATGATCCATTTCTTGAGTAATAATAGTGTCACTTCCCCACAGGCACTGCAAAAACATAGAAACATCACTTCCCTGACTCGCAATGTTTTAACACACACAAGGATCTCTCAGAAACGTCTTTAACAGCCCGCCGGTCGAACTTAAAAGCGGCGGCTGTGTAAGGGGGTGGTGGGCACAACAAAATGTGCCCACCCCCCCCCCCCACGTGATATAAGCTCGCGCACTTGATTTGATAAGAGGCTTATGCGAAGTAAACATGCTAGAATTGACAGCCGTCTCGTCCATCAAGTGTGCGACTTCGCGTGGTCTCGCTAGCAGTTCCAACGGGGCGTCAGTGGTGGCTTTATTGATTTTTTTTTCGCAGGTTGTGGCGAGCCGTGCACAGTGGTGCGAGGGTCGCCTTGTCTGCGCGAAAGCCGCGTGCCATAAAATGGCTGTGTGTGTGTCTGCCCGCCCTCTTCTTCTGTCTGTCTGTCTCTCCTCTCTGTCCTCTCTCTTCTCTGTCCAGTCTGTCCAGTGATTCGCTCTCTCTCTGTCCGCCACAGGAAAGGCAGCTTTTAGGCCACTTTCGCCCAAAAACGTCCGTGGTGAGGGTTAAAGTGGCTTAGTAATGAAAGTGTTCCCTGTTCTCTACATGTGTTTTCTTTTTTGTTTCGTTTTATTTTCTCCCATTGTTTTGTTTTTGTTTACTTGTTTTTCAGTGTTTTTGTTTTGTTTCGTTCCATTTTGTTTTTGTTCGATTATTTTGTTTATGTAATCTGCCGAGCAGGTGCGGATCTCCTAATTGTGATTGGGTTACACACCACAGATCTGCAACAAACTGACAAGGTCTTTGAGCCAGTATTCCATCTCCGGCCAAAAGTTAAGTAACATCGGTAGGGTCGCGTGTGTGTTTGTGTGTGTGAGTGTGTGTGTGTGTGTGTGTGTGTGTGTGTGCATCGCGGTGTTCGTGTGTCTGGTCTGCGGTGTCCGTGTGTCTGACTGTGTGTAATCTCAGCCAAGCTTTATTAAATCGGTTCCCCAACTTTTCTTCGAGTAATCTGATAGGGCGTGTATTCGATTAGCATTGTTTTCTTTTGTAAATCCCGCAACGTTTTTGTAAAATCACTTCGCCAGTTTGGATAACCAGGCTGACAGAGGACAATCCAACCAACTGACAGACACAGAGAACCATGCCCTATGCGCAGGTGATCCACAGTTTTCGACACATCAAGCAGGTAGCGCAGCGTTCTCCAGTCACGACTGAACAGGCTGTGGCATTTCGGGAGCAAGTGGGGTGGGGTAGGTGGGTGGGTGCGATGAGTAGGGAGGTGGGGGGGGGGGGGGTTATATTTATAGTATTGGAGGGAGAGGGGGTGAGAAACTCAGTGGTCCAAGAGCCAGATTGCCCTTGGGCTGATTAGTCCCTCTGAGTGTCGCCGTGTGTCAACTCTTGACTAATGTAGAAAGTCGTGGAGACTTTGCACGCGCACACACGTGAGCGTGGTAGTAGTTAAGATTTTCACGTCTTTTCACAAAATGAAATATGAACGATAGAGCTTGCTCGAGCGTGGGTGCGTGTATGTGTGCGTCGTGTGTGTTGGGTGTTGTGTGTGTGTGTGTGTGTGTGCATCACTTGTAAAGCTATGATAGTGCTTTGACAACGGAATTAACAGCACATAAAGAAGTGTCAGCCCAGCAACAGAGCTAGTATTACAGTACTAGTGCTGTAACAGCAGCAGAAATGCCAACATCGATAGTGATAGTGTATCATGACTCGCTAACCGCACACTGTTGCGGCAGCGTATGCTGGCAAAGTCTTACAACTGTGACCAAGTTTTTTTGCCATCTTTCACATAGGTCTGTTTTTTATACCGGTAGTTTGACACCGTGGTCCTCATGCTGATCGCTATTTGCATAATTGAACAGTCGCTTATTGTAAATACACAAACTGAAAACACAATCTACTTTAATCCGATTACGATAAACTCCATGCCACATGGGATAATGCGTTTAGGTGGCCTTATGAACTAAAGAGCGTATATACGTGGCCGCCTGCCAGGCATCAATCACGCAGAAAACGGGCAAAATGCTAGAATGGGCTGAGCACAAAAACTGGTACCAGACCCTAACGGGACCGGTGGGGACCTGTCACAAGAAATCACATGTTCCAATAGGTAACACAGTGAGGTGAACCACTATCCGTAGTCGACGTCGTTTGTGGTATGTAAGACTTTGATACGAACAGTGAAAGCCGATAGATTTTCCGACCAATCGCAAGGCTTGTATTTTGCTGGTTACCTATGTATTGCGTATACATTAAGATTTACAACGAAAACGGAGATAGAGATTTAAACACACACACACGCACACACACAACGCACAACGCACACACACACACACACACGAAGGGAACACGAATTTAGTTTCAAAATTATGTCTTCTTCTTGAACTTTTATTTTTCCATACAAACAAAAATAACTATCGTTTAAAAGGCTAGAAAAGTCATTCGGATTTTTTTTTCTTATTGCATTCAACCATAGCCCCCATCCCACCCCCATTTCCCACCCTACCCTTTCCCCATATTCTACTATACCCCCACCCTTACTCGCCACCCCACGCTCATCTCCTATCCCCACCGCCCTCCCCTTACTTCCAGCCTCTACCTTACCCACTCACCCCATCTTCCGCACCGAAAATATAACGACATCTCCTTGTACATTTTTCTCATTCTTCTGCGTACGCAGGCTGATACTCCTGCGGACACTCCTGTATAGACAGACAAGGATTAATTCCATCTACCCACAATGGGAGTGTGTTTGTGTCTATGAACCGTTTTTTAATTTTTTTTTTTTTATCCCGCCATTAAGGCAGCTATACTCCAATTTTCGTGAAAGTTGCATGCTATGTGTAACGTGTCATCCTACAAACTGCTTCTCTGTCCGAAAGTTGAGATTTGATATACGTGTGTGCAAGATGTTTAAGTGTGCGTTTCACACACGGACCTCGGTCATAGTCTTATTCCGAAGGACTTATGGGAAAAGGAGTCAGAACAATTATTAACTCCGAGGGAAAAATCCCCCCCCCCCCCCCCCGTACCGAAACGGCCCTGCGGAGAATTCGAAACCCGCAACCCCAAGATTACGAGTCCGCGCTCGACCACTGAGCTATTCCGCCTTCCCACTCTTCACTGGTACAAAAAGCCGTCAGTATTTTTCATTCCAGTCAACCAGTTCTGTATCTTATCGCTCGGGAGTGCCGATTTGCGAGGTGGCTGTCTATACCTTGGTAGTTGTTTGGGGGGGGGGTGAGGGACGGGGGGGGTTGGTGGGGCTTGGGGGGGGGGGGGGGGGGGAGGCACTCTGCTCTACCTCTGTTGCCCAAGGGCTGGGGGTGAAGAGGGGGAGTGGGAGTGGAGGGGGGGGGTTAGATTCACTACTGGACGTGGAACGGAACACTAATCACGCGTACATGTTCTTGTGGAAGTCGTGTGTGACTAGTTAGAGCAGGGAACCGACATGGACGTTATATCTATAAGTATATAAATAGTGTTTGTGTGTGTGATCTGGTCAGCAGAAACAAACGAGGATCATTAGGAGAATAATCACAATGACAACACAAAGATATGCTAAAGATGCTTATAAAACATTTAAAGATCATCATCATCATCATCAATCATTTCATCATCATCATCATTACATTTCTAAATCTGTGTGCGTACGATAGTTGTGTGTGTGTGTGAGTGTGTGTGTTGGTGTGTCAAAATTCACTTGTCGTGTGCGCGCGCCGAGCGTGTGGTGCGAATGTGTTGTGTGCACACGCGCGCCTGCCCCCTCCTCCCCCGCTGTTTGTCAGTCTGCTTTCTGTCTGTCTGCCTCTCTGTTCAAAATCTGAAGTCTTTTACAGCCAGATTAAGTTACACTTTGGGTGCCAAGATAATTGTTGCAGAGAAGACCAAAGAGAGCAGTCACAGTTTGATACCTCACATTTTAATGTAAATTGAATCGTGGAGAGAGGCGGGGAGAGGGCAGCGGTGGTGAATGGGGGGGGGGGGGGGGGTAGTAGAGCAACGGTTGTTGAACAAGAATTTAGGACCGCTTTGTGTAAAGGGGCTGTTTTCCCCGCCGCCTGTCAAATATGGCCCCAGAGATTTTGTGCATCCATGACCTTGTTGGAAAACACTTGCCCCACGAGACCCACCCCGCACCCCCCCATCCCCACTCCCTCGACCACTGCCTACTCCCTTCATACCTCAATCCCACCCTCACTCTCCTCTCTCACTCTTCATACTCCCTCTCGCTTTTGCCCCCCCTCCCTCTCCTCATTCTCTCTCTCTCTTTCTCTGTCTCTCTGTCCTCTCACTCCCTTTCCTCTGTACTTCACTCCCTTCCTCTCTCTCTCTCTCTCTCGTCTCTCACTCTCTCTTGTCCTCTCTCCCTTTCTCGTCAACTGACTCTCTCTCTTTCTCTTTTCCTCCCTCCCTCCCTCTTTCTCTTCTGTCTCGTTCTGTTCTCCTTCTTTCTCTTTCCCTCCCTCCCTCCTTCCCTCCCCTGTCCTCCTCCTCTCCTCATCTCTCGTCTCTGTCATCTCATCTCTCTTCATCTCTCACTCTCTCTGTCCTTCTCCACTCTCTCTCTCTCTCTCTCGTACCCTCGCAAGTGCAGGTGTGTGTTGGCTTTTGGATGAAGGATTGAAGTGGTGGAGGAGGTGCTGTCAACCGTGAAAGATTCTGTGATAGACTGCTATTTGTTTGGTCACAGAGAGAGAGAGAAGAGAGAGAGAGAGAAGAGAGAGAGCGAGAGAGAGAGCGAGAGAGAGTGAGAGAGAGAAAGAATCGGAATACGTATAGGCATAAATATGAATAATTTATCAGGGAGACAATTGATAAGTTAGCATTTCTTCACATTATGGCCTCAACCCACACACACAGAGACACAACACAGACACACACAAAAGACACACACACACACACAGACAACACACACACACACGACTCACACACTCACACTCCAAAACTCACACACACAACACAGACACACACACCACACACCACTCACACCCCCTCACAAACACACAGAAAATCACCACACACAACAGAACACACAACACACACACACACAAAAAAATCTCCTTGCCTTCCTGGTCTATTAAGAAATCACAAGAAAAATGCATCCAGGAGGAGAGAGAGAGG
>JAFLJL010018356.1:40000-42500 GCA_018398815.1 Conus ventricosus | reverse complement strand
TTATACAGTGTTTTCAGTGCAAAAATTCTAATTGTGGCGTGTGACCCCGCTACACGTGCAGCCCGCGTCCTTCAATAACTTGGGGCTTCGAACTTTCGATACAAGGTATAAGCAGAGACACCTGCCCCTATCTCCTCCTTTTCAAGTGTCATGCCTTTTGACACTTGGTGTGTTCAGCAACAGACATCTCCCACGTGACCCAACTGACAGGGGCAGTGTGACCCTGTCTGTCAATTTCCTCTGTCACTGCCGCCCTCTTCCCCTCCCCCCCTCCCTCCTTCCCCTCACCACCCAATCGACCGCTTCCCATACCTAACCCTCACATTTCCCGAAAGTTGTCTGTGTTTCCGCTTGTCAAATCCAGTGTGTCATATGAACTTACTTTCCTTTTTCTCCCCTTGGTCATGAATTGCGCGCGTGCACGTACACACGAGAGAGAGAGAGAGAGAGAGAGAGGAGAGAGAGAGAGAGAGAGAGAGAGAGAGAGAGAGAGATAGGAGCTCACACACGCACATGCATGTACGCATGCCACGGAACGCACGCACAGAAAACAGACGACAGACAGACAGACAGACAGACAGACACACACACACACACACACACACACACACACACACACACACACACACACACACTACACACACACACACACACACACACACACACCACACACACAAAGCACACAGAGACACAGGAGCGCACGCACGGACACACACACAAACACACAACACACACACACACTGACAGACTGACTGAAACCATTTACTGACAGATTAACATAGTGTTGTACTGACATTTAAAAAACCTTAATAAATTAATGAGAAACGAAAATAATACAGATAATGAATGACATAAAAATCATAAAGGAAAAGTAACAGGGAAACATTTAACATTTATAAGTAAAACAATAAAATCAGAAACTGTAACAATAAAACAAATTACATCTTGACTGTACTGAAAATCAAAAATCTCTTGTCTCTGTCTCTCTCTCTCTCTCTCTCTCTCTCTCTCTCTCTCTCTCTCTCTGAAACACCATAAAAAAATCGAAATACACACACACACACTACACACACAAAAAAAAATAAAAATCCAACCACACACACACACACACACACCCTTCCGCTTACTCACACACACACACACACACACACACACACACACACACACGCACGCACGCACGCACGCACGACACAACACACACACACACAGAGCGCGTGATGCGGAACTACCATTGCAGCGCAGGCTGTTTGGAAACAAAAGATTTCTTTTTTTTTCTTTTTTTTTTTCGTGCCGGAGACGCTTTGTAGTTAGCCACTGGGTGTGTGTACAATGACAATCACTGTGTTTGTCTGTGTCCTGGTCGTTGTTTGGAGATGATCTCATTGAGGAGTGAAACCAAGGAAAAGAAGGGTCGGTAAAATAAACAGCCTACTGTGTGTTGATAATGCTGCTTTATACATGAACAGTCGAGTCCGTAGACAGACAGCCCACTGTGTATTGATAATGCTGTTGTATACATAAACAGCTCACTGTGTGTTGATAAAACTACTGTATACATAAGTAGCCCACTGTGTATTGATAATGCTGTTGTATACATAAACAGCCCACTGTGTGTTGATAAAGCTACTGTATACATAAGTAGCCCACTGTGTATTGATAATACAGCTGTATACATCTACAGCCCACTGTATTATTGCTAATGCCGCTGTTTACATCAACAACCGACCGTGTAGTGACCATGCTGCTGTCTACATGAACAGCCCACTGTGTATTGATAATGCTGCTGTCTACATGAACAGCCCACTGTGTATTGATAATGCTACTGTATACATAAACAGCCTACTGTGTATTGATAAGCTGCTGTCTACATCAACATCCACCTCTGTATTGATAATACAGCTTCTATACATCAACAGTCCACTGTGTATTGATAATGCTGCTGTATACATCAACATCCCACTGTGTATTGATAATACAGCTTCTATACATCAACAGCCCACTGTGTATTGATAATGCTACTGTATACATCAACATCCCACTGTGTATTGATAATACAGCTTCTATACATCAACAGCCCACTGTGTATTGATAATGCTACTGTATACATCAACATCCCACTGTGTATTGATAATGCTACTGTATACATCAACATCCCACTGTGTATTGATAATACAGCTTCTATACATCAACAGCCCACTGTGTATTGTAATGCTGCTGCATACATAAACAACCTACTGTGTGTTGATAATGCTGCTGTGTACATAAACAGCCCACTGTGTATTAATGATGCTGCTGTATATATAAACAGTCTACAGTGCATTGATAATACAGTTGTATACATGAACAGCCTGCTGTGTATTGATAATACAGCTGTATACATGAACAGCTTGCTGTGTATTGATAATGCTATTGTTAGGGTCTCCTCCTTCTCTCCTCTCCTCCTTCTCCTCCTCCCCTCCTTCTCCTCCTCCTGCTACTGCTACTTTGCTACCACTACTAC